>APFE030393705.1:156016-232287 GCA_000404065.3 Pinus taeda
AAAACTTAACATATAGACATATAGACATTTAAGAAAACATTAACAAGACTCTTAATCATGGAGATTCATTCCGGCTTAACCATAGAGATGGATCAACTTTTATTACAATACCATGGGCCAATACCATAGCTTATAAATACCACATGCCCCAAAAGCCCTGACTCATTTCATATGACACTTGTTCATATGACATTTTTTTTAATTAATCAATTTAATTAAAATGATAGAAAGGGCATAACTACTTTTCAGATAAATCTAAATCTTTGATCTGTGATAGCTACTAATTTTTTTTACAATATTCCATGGAGGTTAAATCCCTACCATTCACTTAATAATTATTGATAAGTAAATTATTTCTAAAACGTCTCTAAAAATATTTCATGTATCTTTTCTTACTTTTTGGCAATTTTGAAAGTATTGTATGCAAGTTTGACCCTTCTTCTAAATATAGTAATATATTGTTAAATTGGCAACTAGGGCCAAACTCCATGTGGGTCATCTTATTTATGGCAGCTGATATTTTTCTTGGATCCCTCTCATCAAGAGGTGTAGGATTGATCTAAAGATCATCCGATTCCGATAAGTATTTATGAAGTTATGAATTTATTTATATTATAAAACAAATTGTCAAGTTAGCCAGCATCTTATGTAGGCTCGGAAGGCCAATAGTCATGTCTATTCATCATCTACGTTTTGGTATAAATAGGAGAGGACTTGAAGTCATTTGTGACATACACTTCATATGATCTCCTCTCCACATCTTGGGTTTTTGCTGAAGGAGAGACACTAATGAAGAATGCCCTAGTTGCATATGGAGCCCTAGTCACAAACAACGTGATGCCCTAATTCTTGTCTACGGAGACATCTATACGCAGACATAAAAATGTGATGCCCTAATTCATGTCTATGGAGACATCTATACGCAGACATAAAAGACCAGATACACGCAGGCAATGGCTATATATATATGCAGGCAATGGAGATACATATACGCAGCAAATGGCAATATATATATACACAGTAATAGAGATATATACACGCTGTAATACCACAGTAAGAGAAGATATTTACACGCTGTAATAGGACATGTTATACGTAGTTCTAAGTGGATGTTATACGCTGTACTTATACACTATTCATAGTGGATGTGACACGCTGTTCAAAGCGGATGTTATACGTTGTTCATAGAGATATGTTCACGCAGTCATATAAGATATGTTCACACAGTCATATAAGATATGTTCTCGCAGTCATGGGAGATATGTTCACGAAATCATATAAGATATGTTCACGTAGTCATGAGAAGCATGTTCACGCAGTTAGAGGAGTCATGTTCATCCTCTGCTCATGGATTGGCATATTCTCGGATCTATATTTCATCACAGGCAGACAGTCGCTGCCATAATAACAGTGATCACATATATCATCTGCGGCTTAATATTATGACCTATTCAGGTACTTCTCGGCTTAGTTTTGGTTCGTGTGTGTGTGTATATATATATATATATATACACACACCTATATCTATATATATACATCCCTATGATTTGATGGGCAGTAACGTTGATGCATATAGCAGTCAATGGTATGACTGTAATAATCTATAGTGGAATTATGTCAGCATATTCATTGACATGGCATGGCATGGAAGACACACTATGTACAATATGGCAGACAACAAACATGGGCATGGGTAGCATGATGATGAATGAGATCATGGGCATGGGCAACATGATGATGAATGAGACCATGGAAGATGCAACACAGTGGACATGTTAGTAAGGAGCAGCATGATGATGAGAGTAGATGAGAGCAGCTTAGTCATCTAGGTCCAACACTGTGATGGGGCAGCACATGGTGTTACACGGCAAGGTGCGGCAAATGGACGAGATGCAACACCATGATAGGTGAAGGAGTCACCTTAGAGAATCAGTTGAAGCAATATGTCTTCAATTGATCTCTGCAGATATCAAAAGTCAAAGTGTTGACTTCTATTGTACTATCTCTCTCACTTTCTCTGCTGAACTTTGAAGAACATAAAAGAAAAATTGATCAAGGGTTTCCCCACATTGTGGGGTTTGTCCCTGGCTAGTGCCACATCTTGTGTCCTCTTGTCTTAGCTTGTCTTTTGCGATTTATGTTTATGTTCTATTTGCAGTTTACTTTAATGCTGATGATTGCTAATTTGGAAAAGATATTGAGCTAAATGTGAAAATTGAAATAAATTGCTCTAAGCATAGAACATACCTAATATTAACACGGTATCGACATTGAGGTAAAAACTATGCCCAAGCAAGAGTGAAAGAGAAATCATTGAAGACATTTGGGACAGGACCAAAGGATCAATGGGTTCCTCATCCCTCTTCTAATTCACCAAGGGTGAAGTTGAAGCAAAGAATATTATCAGAATAGTGCAGCGAAAGTTTTTGATGACCTACCTAAAGATCACTTCATTGGAAGTTCGGATCTAAGGGTGGAAGGAAAGGCGGATGCCTTGGTTGCAATAAGTTCAGCCATTATGCAAAGGAGTGTTTGAATGGCAGAGACACATTCTTGATGAAGATGACAATCATTCCAGGGACATCTTCAATGATCAAATGAATGACAAGGAAATTCAGGTCATCAAGGAAATGGTCGACTCTTCAAAGAAAGCAAGGAACCCCAGGTATGAAGAATCAAACGTTGTTTCTGATAAGGTAAAGAAGTGTTATCTTGTATTGGACCTCTCCTTCAGATTCTTTAGGAATCTGGCTTATTGATTATAGTGCCTCAACGCACTTCATCGGATAGATGGGTGAACTCTCTAATTTGGTAGAGATGGAAACAATTGTGGAACTATACTTGGAGCTAATGCCACCTATCCCGGAAAGGGTGTAGGGAATGTTATCCCTCAATAGAATGAGGGTAACTCGATTCATGTACTTGATCGTAAGAAGAACCTAGTGTCCATTTCAGCAATGGAAGTCTAAGTTGACAAGATGGCACTCATCGATGGAAAGGTACGTGTTTGAAAATAGAGATTTCAAAGATGTTTTTGAGTTCAGGGTTGTATCAAGTTGCAAGAAGTCCACTGGGGACCAGGTCCACTGACAAATAGCACCGGAGGTCTGTGAGTCAGATAGTGACCAGAATGCCTGAATTAAAAAAGAGCATGAAAGTACATGTCTGAGATGTACTGAAGAAAAATATTACAAGGGGACCATTCCCCTCATGTAACAGTTCCATAGGTTTGGAACAGCCTGAGGGGTTTGAGATTGATGTCAGGAATCTCACGAATGTAGGTGGAAGAAAGCCCTCTATGGCTGGAAGCAAAACTCCCCGGGCATAGTATGAGAGGATTGATAGCTGTCAGATGAAGCTGAGATCCACTAGGAGTGAAATTGATCCAAACCATTACCCAAAGGTTGTGGATGATAGACCTCTCATACCGACACCTTACGAGGACAACCTATGTCTAACAGGTGAAGACCCTCTCATTTTCAGAAGTAAGAGGGTGTTGGATTCCGGATGTGGAACAATAAATTGCAAGCCTGTGACTACCTCCAGGATCTTAACTTTCAGAAGTTATATGGTAGTGATGTCAGACCAGATTTGGGAAATGCCTCTGAGTTTCATAAACTCATTTGCGTTGATGTTCTTGGTGAACTTCCGTCTGAACATATGTTTTACAGTTAGGATGGTGAGCTCATATTCGGTTGAGCCTCACTAGATTGGTGCCAAGAATCTTTTGAGATATCTTCAGGGCACAATCTCTCATGGATTCAGATACACTGTCGGAAATATGAAACCATATGATTATTCAAATGATGAGTGGGCAGGAAGTGTGGAGGATCACTAAAGCACTTCTCAGTGCTGGTTCTCTTTGATTCTGCTTCGATGCAGGAAGTAGAAGTCGGTTGCTATAAGCACTGCCAAGACTGAATACATGGCTACGAGTATGATCTCGTGTGAAGTTGCATGGTTGCAGAAGCTCTTAAGTGAGCTGTTTGTACACATGATGAATACCATTGTGATTCTCTGTGAAAACCTAAGGTGGGATTCAATTATTGAGGAATCTCGTATTCGATGATTGCTCCAGCAGACAGACATCAGATATTGCCTTGTCTGGGATATGGATAGTCGATGAGCGAGGAGGCTCCATCGCATCAAGACTGATGTACAGGTTGCAGACATTTTGTCAAAGCCCCAGGGAAAGGTCAAATCTGTGACTTTCCTGAACGACTTGGAATCGTTGAGAGACCCTCTTATAAGGGTCCTGCATGTGGCATGCTTTAAAGCTCTGGGGGGCTTGGGGTACTTATTGGAGCAATATATGACCACAGGACGACTCACCCTCCCCTGGTGGTGCACTATGGAACAGGATGATTAGTTCTCCTATGAGGTCTAGATGATGTGTTCTCCATGACGATTGTGTACCAGGATGATTAGTTCCCCTGTGAGGTCAGGATGATGTGTTCTCCATGACGATTGTGTAGCAGGATGATTAGTTCTCCTTTGAGGCCTGGATGATGTGTTCTCCATGGCGATAGTGGAACATGATGATTCGCTCTCCTGCGGGCTAGGATGATTAGTTCTCTGTGGCATCCATTGGACATGATGATTAGTTCTCCTGTGGACATGATGATTAGTTCTCCTATCGAGGCATCCTACCCATGCAGTTCGAGACTCATGGGAAGTACCTCTTATCTGATCAATGAGCAGGGAAATGAGGATAGGGACCATAGTAGTACCGATGGATGCATCGCTGTATCTACCGTACTCCCTATGCTAGGATGACCTTCATTGATCTGGGATCAATGATACTGGGAACAATGGTAGGAGTTGTACCTACTATGACATTGACTTCGGGTCGGTTGAGGATTGGTCTGGGATCAGTGGTACATACTCTGAGACTAACTTTGGGTCAGTGGAGGACTAGTCTGGGACCAGTGAGAGTGGTACATACTCTGACACTGAATTCGGGTCAGTGGAGGACTGGTCTGGGACCAGTGAGAGTGGTACGTACTATGACGCTGACTTCGGGTCGGTTGAGACTGGTCTAGGACCAGTGAGAGTGGTACATACTATGAAGTTGACTTCGGGTCAGTTGAGACTGGTCTGGGACTAGTGGTACACACTCTGAGACTAACTTCAGGTCAGTGGAGAATGGTATGAGACATTCTCGATCAATTCTTCTTCTTCATGGTTTAGCAGAGCTGAGTAGAGCAGTGTAGGGCACTGATGGCAGAGATAGTACAGTCAGACATATGGATCAGCGGATGGAGTTTACCCTAGTTGAGAGGGAGTGTTAAATTGGCAACTAGGGCCAAACTCCATGTGGGTCATCTTATTTATGGCAGCTGATATTTTCCTTGGATCCCTCTCATCGAGAGGTGTAGGATTGATCTAAAGATCATCCGATTTCGATAAGTATCTATAAAGTTATGAATTTATTTATATTATAAGACAAATTGTCAAGTCGACCAGCATCTTATGTAGGCTCGGAAGCCCAATAGTCATGTCTATTCATCATCTACATTTTAGTATAAATAGGAGAGGACTTAAAGTCATTTGTTACACACTTCATATGATCTCCTCTCCACATCTTGGGTTTTTGGTGAAGGAGGGACACTAATGAAGAATGCCCTAGTTGCAGATGGAGCCCTAGTCATAGACAACGTGATGCCCTAATTCGTGTCTATGGAGACATCTATTCACAGACATAAAAGACCATATACACGCAGGCAATGGATATATATATACACAGGCAATGGAGATACACATACACAGCAAATGGAAATATATATACACAATAATAGAGATATGTACACGCTGTAATACTGCAGTAAGAGAATATATTTACACGCTGTAATAGGACATGTTATACACAGTTCTAAGTGGATGTTATACGCTATTCAAAGCGGATGTTATACGTTGTACTTATACGTTGTTCATAGTGGATGTGACATGCTGTTCAAAGCGGATGTTATACACTATTCATAGACATATGTTCACGCAGTCATATAAGATATGTTCACACAATCATATAAGATATGTTCTCGCAGTCATGGGAGATATGTTCACGCAGTCATTAGAAACATGCTCACGCAGTTAGAGGAGTCATGTTCATCCTCTGCTCATGGATTGACATATTCTCGCATCTATATTTCATCACAGGCAAACAGTCGCTACCATAATAACAGTGATCACATATATCATTTGCGGCTCAATATTATGACCTGTTCAGGTACTTCTCGGCTTAGTTTTGGTTCGTGTGTATATATATATATATACACACACCCCTATGACTTGATGGGCAGTAATGTTGATGCATATAGCAGTCAATGGTATGACTGTAATAATCTACAATAGAATTGTCAGCATATTCATTGACATGGCATGGCATGGAAGACACACTATGTATAATATGGTAGACAACATACATGGGCATGGGTAGCATGATGATGAATGAGATCATGGGCATGGGAAGCATGATGATGAATGAGGCTATGGAAGATGCAACATAGTGGACATGTTAGTAAGGAGCAACATGATGATGAGAGCAGATGAGAGCAACTTAGCAGGTCTAGCATTGTGATGGGGCAACACATGGTGCTACATGGTAACGTGCGGTAAACGGACGAGATGTAGCACCATTCAAAGTGTTGACTTCTATTGTAAATGTACTATCTCTCTCACTTTCTCTGCTAAACTTTGAAGAACATAAAAGAAGAATTGATCAAGGGTTTCCCCACATTGTGGGGTTTGTCCCTGGCTAGTGCCACATCTTGTGTCCTCTTGTCTTCTGCGATTTATGTTTAGGTTCTATCTGCAGTTTACTTTAATGCTGATGTGATTGCTAATTTGGAAAAGTTATTGAGCTAAATGTGAAAATTGAAATAAATTGCTCTAAGCATAGAACATACCTAAAATTAACATATATCTAATGACACCCCATCAATTTTGAGTGAATTCTTCATAATATTGTTTTTTTTGTAAGTTTAAATTGTATTACCTCAAAATAATGCCAAAACATGTACATCCAGACATCATCATCACCTAATAATTCACTGCGCATGTGGTCTCAATTTGTTAAAATTGGCAACTAGGGCCAAACTCCATGTGGGTCATCTTATTAATGGCAACTAATATTTTTCTTGGATCCCTTTCATCGAGAGGTGCAGGATTGATCTAAAGATCATCCGATTCCTATAAGTATTCATGTAGATATGACTTTGTTTGTGTTATGAGACAATTCGTCAAGGTCGGCCAACAACCAAATAAACCCCACTTGTGCTCAACGTTTTAGTATAAATAAAGGAGGACTTCAAGTAATTTAGACACTCATCCCACTTTTCCATGAAGGTTCTGAGATGAGGGGGCGAGGGAGCAAGGATATGCGGGAGCGGCCTATGCAAAATCTCCCCACCAATTTTTAGGAAACGTGGGGGGACGTCAGGGTCTTAAAAACTTATAAATATAAAATATAATTTATAAATTGAGTCCACTATGGAAATTGCGTTTGATGATTGATATGAATATCATTATCTAATATCATATAAATTTAAAATTCTAATTTATCGTCATACATCATATATTATGATTAAAGTTTAAACCATATTGATGTTCCACTTCCTACTATGAACATTGAATACTCAACAATGAATATTGACATAAAATTATAAAAGTCAAGTCTGATACATCATACATCAAGAGTCAAAGTTTTATAGAACTATAAAAGACTAAATTCAAGTCTAATACATCAAGAGTCAAAATTTTATAGAGTCAGATAACATAAGAACATCAACATATCAAAAGATAAACGAGCATAATTTTGCTCAAGCCTCAAGGTAATGCCTCGCTAGTCTCTTCATCCAGCTACTGCATTAATAAATCAGGATCAACCATATCACCATCTGAATCTGAATCACTAGCATTCTCAAACATGCTAAGTGGCACACCAACCAACCCCATATGTTTCTCATCAAATCTCTCCTCCATATCTACTTGTGGATCATCCTTTGGATCAACATCCCATCGTGTTGTTGGTCCCTTCAAATAGTCAGGTGTCTTCCTATGCTCAAGACGTAGGGCACTGTGCACAACAACTAAATTCTCCGCTCTTTTAGAGGTAAGCTTGTTCCTATTGATAGAGTGGATGAAGCTACATGTGGACCAATTCCTCTCTGCTGCAAAGGAACTAGGAACGTCTTGCGAATGGAGTGAGGGGCTAGGGCGAATAATGAATTAAATTTATAAAAAAACAACTTGAAACCCTAAAGTATTAAAACTAATGTTAAATTTTAATTATAAACAAAAGTTTATTTAAAACAATTGGGCCCCTTGACCCCCACGCCCCCCTTGACCCCCCGCGTCAACCCCCCACGACCCCACGGCCCCCTTTTGGGAAACGACTCCTCAGCACAAGGAAACGACCCTGTGGCACGCCCCTTGCGTACCCTATTTTTTGGGAGCATGGGGAAACGACCCCTTCTCCTCCCCAAGTCCCCGGAGCGCAGGGGAGCTACGAAACTAGACCCCTATGGGGGGTGGCGAGTCCCCGTGGAACACTGACTCATCCTCTTGGTGATCTCTTCCTCTCCACTTGTCTTTGGGTTTTGGTGGGAGGAGAGACATAAAGAGGATACGCTGCCCTGGAGGATGCGCTATCCTATTCATTGTCATGAAGGAGACCTCTACGCTGCTTTAATGAAGATCAAGCTTCAGCCATGGAGAAATCTATATGCTGGACATCTAGACGCAGTCAAGGAGGATCCTTATACGTTGTATAAAGGAGATCTTAATAAGCCCTAGTCGCAGTGACAAAAGAGGCATAGCCATAGTTGGAAGGAGCCCTACCACAGGTCCTATTACGCAGCAAAAGAAGGTCTAAATACAACCCTATATCCGCAGTTGAAGGAGGCTTCTATAAGATGCACAAAGGAGGACTAAACACTGTCAAAAGAGACCTAATCTATCCGCTATTGAGGAGCCCTAATCTGCAATCCTGAAGGAGATTTATACGCAGTCAAGGGAGGACCTATATGAAGACCTTATACGCAGTTCTAAGAGAACTATTACAGTCATCTAAGCAGTTGTCATAATGCCACATTGTTGTGGGTGATAGTGTGGCCTATTTAAGGACTGTTTGGGCAAGTTAATGTTATTCCTGAGGGGCAGTAGAATCCGTAATAAGGAGGAACTAGAGGTTGTTGTTTTAGGGCTGTTTGGATCCCTAAGTTACAACCAAGAAGTGTCGTAACCAGTCATCATGACAACATTAAAGAATGTGTCATAGAAGTGTGGTGACAGTGCAGTGATGAGGTTGTTTATGAGGACAGTTTATAAGGTTGTCATTACAATGAAGAAAAATATCCTTGTGTATATTCAGATTGAGTCAATCTTGTTGGACTCAATAATCATAGGCTTAACTTGTTGCTGGGCTAGGCTGTAGGCCATAGCCAGCAGAACAGTTTGATCTAAGGATCGCTCAAGTGGTAGAGCCTCACCTTGAAGACCTGCATTGTTGAATGCATGAAGGAAGAGCACTGAATGTTGATGACTTATCTCATAAATCAGTGACAGCTAGTGTAGCAGCACGATGTGTGTCGAATGATGATTAAGAGCAGCAAGTTGTGTACATCGTGATGAGGTACAACTCTGTAGTGGAGCAACATGGTGCACTTCAGGAACATGGTATGATGTTGTAGCATGGTGCAGCATGGTGAGGTGCAGCAGACGAGATGCAACACAATGATAGGTGAAGGAGTCATCTTGGAGAATGAGTTGAAGCAGCATGTCTTCAACTGATCTCATGTAGAGATGATCGATTCTCTTATCTGGAAAGTCAAAGTGTTGACTTCTGTTGTAAATGTACTCTCTCTCTCTTTGCTAAACTATTGAAGAACTTATAAGAAGAATTGATCAAGGGTTTCCCCACATTGGGGTTTGTCCCTGGCTAACGCCACATGTTGTGTCCTCTTGTCTTGGCATGTCTTCTGCAATTTATGTTTATGTTCTATTTGCAGTTTACTTTATTGTTGATGTGATTGCTAATCTGGAAAAGATATTGAGCTAACTATGAAAATTGAAATAAATTGCTCTAAGCATAGAACACACCTAAAATTAACATGGTATCAAAGCTGGGGTGAAGACAATGCCCAAGCAAGAGTGAAATAGAAATCATTGAAGACAGTTGGGAAAGGACAAAAGGATCAATGGATTCCTCATCCCTCTTCAAATTCACCAAGGGTGAAGTCGAAGCAGAGAATATTATCAGAATGGCGCAGCGGAAGTTCAGACGTCCTACCTAAAGATCACTTCAATGGGAAGACTGCATCTAAGGGTGGAAGGAAAGGCAGATGCCTTGGTTGTAATAAGTTCGGCCATTATGCGAAGGAGTGTCTGAGGTAGGGACACATCACTTGATGATGATAACAATCATTTCAGGGACATCTTCAATGATCAAAGGAATGGCAGGTAATGCAGGTCATCAAGGAAACGACCGACTCTTTAGAGAAAGCAAGGAACCCCAGGTATGAAGAATCAAATGTTGTTTCTGATAAGATAAAGAAGTGTTATCTTGTATTGGCCCTCTCCTTCAGACTCTTTGGGAATCTAGCTTATTGATTATAGTGCTTCAAGGCACTCCAACGGATAGAAGGGTGCTCTCACCAATTTGGTAGAGATGGAAAGGGTGTAGGATATGTTACCCCTCAATTGAATGAGGGTAACTCGATTCATTTACATAATCTCTTTTGTATACCTGATTGCAAGAAGAACCTGGCGTCCATTTCGGCAATGGAAGTCAAAGGTTACAGGGTGGCATTCATCAATGAAAAGGTACGTGTTTGAAAATGAAATTTTCAAAGATGCTTTTACTCTGGGTTTAGGGTTGGCAATTTGTATCAAGTTGCAGGATGGTCCATTGAGGACCATGTCAGTTGACACATGTCATCTGTAGCACCGGAGGTCTACTTATGATGGGGCCCTACCCAATGTGAGTCAGATGGTGATTGGGATGTCTGAACTCAAGAGCATGAAGGTACATGTCTGAGATGTACCAAAGGAAAATCTTACAAGGGGACCATTCCCCTCATGTAGAAGGTCCACAGGTTTGGAACAACCTGAGGGGTTTGAGATTCATGATCGGGAATCTCATGTATGCAGGTGGAAGAAAACCCTCTATTGCTTGAAGTAAAACACCCCAGATCTAATATGAGAGGATTGATAGCTGTCTGATGAAGCTGAGATTCACTAAAAGTGAAGCCAATCCAAAGCATTGTTTGAAGGTTGTGGATGATAGACCTCTCATATCGGCACCTTCTAAGGACGACCTATTTCTAATAGGTGCAGACCCTCTCATTTGCAGAAGTAAGAGGGAGTTGGATTCCGGATGTGGAAAGCTAAAACTGCAAGCCTGCAACTACCTCGTGGATCTTAACTTTCAGAAGTTATATGGTAGTGATGCCGGACTAGATTTGGGAAATGCCTCTGAGTTTCATAAACTCATTTGCATTGATGTTCTTGGTGAACTTCTGTCTGGATATATGTTTTGCAGTGAGCATGGTGAGCTCATATTTGATTGAGCCTCACTGGATTGGTGCCAAGAATCTTTTGAGATGTCATCGGGGCACAATCTCTCATGGATTGAGATACACTGCTGGAAATATGAAGCTGCATGATTGTTCGAATGCTAACTAGGCAGGCAGTGTGGAGGATCTCAAGAGCACTTCTGAGTGTTGATTCTCTTTGGGTTATGCTTCGATATCATGGATAAGCAGGAAGCAGAAGTCGGTTGCTATAAGCACCACCGAGACCGAATACATAGCTACGAGTATGATCTCGTATGAAGCTGCCTGGTTGTGGAAGTTGTTCAGTGAGCTGTTTGTTCACATGATGAAAACCATCGTGATCCTCTGTGACAACAAGGGGGGGATTCGATTATTGAGGAATCCCATATTCCATGATTACTCCAACAGATAGACATCAGATACTACCTTATTTGGGATATGGTAAGTCGATAAGCGAGGAGGCTCCATCGCATTGAAACTGATGTACAGGTCGTAGACACTTTGTCAAAGCCCCGGGGAAAGGTCAAATCTGTGATTTTCCCGAACGACTTGGAGTCGTTGAGAGACCTTCATATAAGGGTCCTACATGTTGCATGCACTGAGCTCTGGGGCTTTGGGGGGCTTGGGGTACTTATTGGAGCGACATACGACCACAGGGCGACTCACCCTCCCTGGTGGTGCGCTATGTACAGGGTGACAAGTTCAACCTTTCCCTGTGATACCTCGTGGTGACTATGGAACAGGATGATTATTTCTCCTGTGGGCCGGGATGATTAGTTCTCCCGTGCCAACTATGGAACAGGATGATTATTTCTCCTGTGGGCCGGGATGATTAGTTCTCTCGTGGTGACAGTGGGCCAAGACGATTAGTTCTCTTGCGGCGACCAATGGACAAGATGATTCGTTCTCTTGTGGAAAGGATGATTAGTTCTCCTGTCGAGGCATCTTACCCATGCAGTCTGGGACTCATGGGAAGTACCTCTCATCTGATCAATGAGCAGGGAAATGGGGTTAGGGACCATAGTAGTACTATCGATGGAAGCATCGTTGTATCTACTGTACTCCCTATGCTACGATGACCTCCATTGATTTGGGATCAGTATGAGTGGTTTGAGACACTTTCTTGTGATATTGATCTGGAGACTGGGATCAATAAACTAACTTCGGGTCAGTAGAGAACGGTATGAGACATTCTTGATCAATTCTTCTTCTTCATGGTTCAGCAGAGCTGAGCAGAACTGAGGAGAGCAAAGCAAAACTAAGCAGAGCAGAGCAGTGTAGTGCATTGATGGCAGAGATATTACAGTCGGAAATATGGATCAGCGGATGGAGTTCTCCCTAGTTGAGAGGGAGTTTTAAAATTGGTAACTAGGGCCAAATTCCATGTGGGTCATCTTATTAATGGAAACTGATATTTTTCTTGGATCCCTCTGATTGAGAGGTGTAGGATTGATCTAAAGAGCATCCGATTTCGATAAGTATTCATGGAGATATGAATTTATTTGTGTTATGGGACAATTCGTCAAAGTCGGCCAACAACGAAATAAACCCCACTTGTGCTCAACGTTTTAGTATAAATAAAGGAGGACTTCAAGTCATTTAGACACTCATCCTCTTGGTTATATCTTCCTCTCCACTTGTCTTTGGGTTTTGGTGGGAGGAGAGACCTAAAGAGGATATGCTGCCCTAGAGGATACCCTATCTTATATGCTGTCATGAAGGAGACCTCTATGATGCCCTAATGAAGATCAAGCTTCAGCCATGGAGAGATTTATACTCTGGACATCTAGATGCAGGCCCTGTGGACGCAGTCAAGGAGGATCCTTATACGCTGTATAAAGGAGACCTTAATAAGCCCTAACTGCAGTGACAAAAGAGGCATAGCCACAATTGGAAGGAGCCCTACCGCAGGTCCTATTACACAACAAAAGAAGGTCCAAATACAACCCTATATCCGCAGTTGAAGGAGGCTTCTATACGCTGCACAAAGGAGGACTAAACACTGTCAAAAGAGACCTAATCTATCTGTTGTTGAGGAGCCTTAATCTGCAATCCTGAAGGAGATTTATACGCAGTCAATGGAGGACCTATATGTTGCCTGAAGAAGCTCCTCCTAAACATTGTCAAGGAAAGGTCTTAGACACAATTTAGGATGATGCCCTAGCCACTGTTATGTGCAACCCCTTATTTCACAGCGAGAAGACGTTATATGCAGCTCTAAGAGACCTGTTATAGTCATCTAAGTAGCTGTCGTAATACCACATTATTGTAGGTGATAGCGTGGCCTATTTAAGGACTGTTTGGGCAAGTTAATGTTATTCTTGAGGGGTAGTAGAATCTGTAATAAGGAGGAACTAGAGGTTGTTGTTTTAGGGTTGTTTGGATCCCTAAGCTACAACCAAGAAGTGCCCTAACTAGTCATCATGACAACATCAAAGACTGTGTCATAGAAGTGTGGTGACAGTGCAGTGATGAGGTTGTTCATGAGGACAGTTTATAAGGTTGTCATTACAATAAAGAAAACTGTTATATTCAGATTGAGTCAATCTTGTTGGACTCAATACTCATAGGCTTGACTTTTTGTTGGGCTAGGCCGTAGGCCATAACCAGCAACACAATTTGATTGAATGATCGCTCAAGTGGTAGACCCTCACCTTCAAGACCTGCATTGTTGACTGTATGAAGGAAGAGCACTGAATGTTGATGACCTATCTCATAAATCAGTGGCAGCTAGTGTAGCAACATGATGTGTGCTACATGATGATTAAGAGCAGCAAGTTGTGTACAGCGTGATGAGGTACAACTCAGCAGTGGAGTAGCATGGTGCAACTCAGGAACATGGTATGATGTTGTAGCATGGTGCAGCATGGTGAGGTACAATAGACGAGATGCAGCACAATGATATGTGAAGGAGTCACCTTGGAGAATGAGTTGAAGCAGCATGTCTTCAATTGATCTCATGTAGAGATGATCGATTCTCTTATCTGGAAAGTCGAAGTGTTGACTTCCGTTGTAAATGTACTATCTCTCTCTCTCTCTGCTAAACTATTGAAGAACTTATAAGAAGAATTGATCAAGGGTTTCCCCACATTGGGGTTTGTCCCTGGCTAATGCCACATCTTGTGTCCTCGTCTTGGCATGTCTTCTGCGATTTATGTTTATGTTCTATCCGCAGTTTACTTTATTGCTAACGTGATTGCTAATGTAGAAAAGATATTGAGCTAACTATGAAAATTGAAATAAATTGCTCTAAGCATAGAACATACCTAAAATTAACACAATCTCCAGAACAGGAAACTAGATGTTTTTGACCACTTACTAATAGAGTAGTTTGACCAAAATTCATAAAGTTTCGAAAATTCAAGCATAACAAGAGTATCTATGTTTGTACTGTAAAAAAAACTAAACACAAACATTCAAACTCAAGTGTCTGATAAAGTAACAAGAGTTGGATCTCTAGCACTTGAATTGGGAGGGTCATGAGAAGTAGGTCCACACTGGAAGGGGAGTTCAATGTGAGCCAACCTCTCGTCCATCCTCTCTAGAAGGAACCTTTGGTTTAATATTACCTAAATTTTACTTGAACTACTTATAATCTATTTTTTTTGGAAATATTTCGACACTTTCAATTTCATTGGTGTATAACTAACACAAACATATATGTCTCCGTGTCGTTGGAGAGACTTGAACCTGATGGGGACATTAGCAATATTTCACCTTTCACCAACTAGGCAAGCCACCTTTACAAAGTCATGTCCCTTCTTGAAATATTTAATGACTTCATTATTTTTTAAAGAATTATTTGCAAGATTATCCCAATTTTAGTATTTTCTCAAGATATCCAATGTAACAATTTCCCGAGAATAAATTGAGAGAATAGAATAAGGTGGCAGCAAAATCTGGAGTTGTGACAAACAAGTTTTGGACTTGTCACATGGATTCAACCTTTCCCTCTTTGTAGGAGTTTGATATCTTGCTATTTCAACTTTTGGTAGTTTGTATTTAGTGCACATCATTCTCGAGACTTGCTTCGTCGTGTCGACTACATGGCCTTTCTGTAATGTTGTTTTCCAGCTTATGTTTTGCGGTCTCACTTTCCCCCTGATGTGGTTGCATGCCTCATAGTGTAGCAAGGAATGTTGTTTGTTCTCCACCTCTCCTTTTTAGTACAACTAGCATATCCTCTTTTCCCATTCTTCTTCTCTTCTTGTTTCACATTTCAAATTATGTGCTTCGTTTCTTAATTGAGCACTAAAAGTTTCTTTCTAGTTACCCTATCCTAGCTCCATTTGTGTCCCGTATCAATTTGTATTAGTGCATAACGTGGGACTTGTTATCACAAGATTTAACACCTTAGTGCAAAGCATTTCACAAGGGTTAAGACTAATGTAACATGGAAGCATTACTAGTGTCACCTATGTAATCACTTCCCTCTCTTTAGTGAAGGATGGATCCAACATTGTTGAGAAACTACGTGTTGTCTAGTCTAACACCTAATTTCTCTACTTGATAATTACTTGTGAATGTTGGATATCTTCTTATTTCTTCGTATGTCTTCTTCATCAAGCAATTATACAAATGTTCAATCTTCTAGGAAACTGTAGAGATCATAAAGAGACAAAATACACCAAAATTAGGCTACTAGCTAGGGCAAAACTCAACAATCCTTCTCTTATAGAATCAGATAAAAATGAGACATTCAAGACCAAGACAAAATTGTCACCAAGATGCCAAGTCCAACCCTCCTCCAAGTCACCTCTAAAGTCAAAGTCAGTGCTAGTCAAAACTGCTCCAATTTGGTCAAACTTTAGGATTTTTGGACTTGCAACTAGGGCCGAATTTTGGCTTGCAATTACTTCAGAAATTTCAGCCTCTTTCACAAAAATTTCAGTCCACACGTGTGAGATGCTGCAAGGTCAAAGATTCAAATTTCAATCAATGAAGGGAACATTCTTCTTGTTCTTGACTTGCTTTCTCTCTCCTTTGACTCGACTTATTTATCTCCTTCGTTGGGATAAAAAATGCTTCTTGTGATGTGAGTGAATGTGTTTTGAAGTGAGTCGAACTGCCTCTTATATATAGAAGTCTAGGAGGGTCGAATAGGTGCCACTTTGGAGGGCTAGACCGATTTGTCCAAGGAAAACTGACTTGGTCAACTTGTGGTCTTATGGCTCAAAAATAAAATTCAATTTTTTTTCTTCTTACAAATGTCCAAATGGGACATGACTCAATTACATTTTCTTTTGACTCATAATAAATTCTTTTTGACTCTCTAAGCATGGAGAACATGCTTTGACAAAAATATAATAAATAAAAATGAAAACATAATAAATACATCAATGATAAATTTACATTATGAAGACTGACTCTAGTTACAACTTCAACACTCCCTCTTAACTAGGGAGGTATTCATAATGGATATTCTCAAGTTGAAATCTTCATATATGAAAGGATCTAGATTAATAAGCATGAATGATGATATCATCGTCATAACCAACATTGTCAAACTACCAAGGCCTTGACAAGTACTCTCTATCTCTCCATTAGGTCAAAGCACAATGTTGGGAGGCATTCAATAGGACACCACACCACCTCTCCGAGGAACATACTCCACCTAGGTTCACCAAAGCATGTCCTCACAGGACCATTTCCTAATCCATTGTCACAATACTTGACACAAGGAAATATTGGTCCTCCAACCCATTTTTAAATTGGATCAATGTACTTGACTTACGACTGTTAGTCCTGGTCATAGTACAAATCTCAAGAATATTTGTCCCCGATGCTTATCCAATCCATCATTCTCCATCCGTGTTCATGTACTAGACTTACAACTATTAGTCCTGGCCATAGTACATGACACATGGAGAACAAAGGTGTCCATCCTCAATCCCTCTCAAATAGGGAGGAGATATCCACAAGCCCCAGCTTGTCAAAAATACTCATCCTTTCCTTTAGGAAGGGACTTCATCAATATATTAGCTACCCGTTCGTCAGTGGAGATATACTGTAGCTTCGTGGCTCCATTCTGCATCATGTTACAAATCATAATGTGCTTCGACCTTCTTGGTTCTCTGACAATCTTCATATAGATTTAATCGATCTAATCCAACATGTCATCAAACAGTTCATCAAACATTCCATGGAGCCAAACTGCTTCACAACTGATTGTACAGACTTCCATATCTTCTTCCTTCGTAGTGCAACATAATCCTGCTTCATGCTTTTTCCAAGAAACCAAATCGCAAGTAGAACCAACCATTAGTAGTATATCTAGTCATCAACACTGTCATGTGAAAATTCCTACACTCAACGAACCACTACTGCAGCAAATCTGAATCTACTTCACCTACTTGATTTTTTAGCATACATTATCAAGTTATTCTTCTGAATACTGAAGCAAATTACTTCTGTAGCCTACACTAATTAAATGTTTGATCTCATGAAACAGAAAACAGAGCAAAGAACATGATACATAGGACACACTTATGTTTGGACACAATAGTACCTGGAAAAACCCAATGCAGGAAAACCGATGTAGTAGCTCTGAGGGTTTATTATTATGCAGGAGAAATATCTGAATACAAATCTAGGATGCTCATCTAGCAATCCTTTATAGAGAAAATACTGGCGGAAAATCTGAGTGAGTTTTACCTCACTTCACTTGGCAGAATTCCGGCTGATCCGGCAACAAGGCTGGCTAACCTCGGCTACTTCTGCGCTGGCCCTTTGTTAGCCTTTCAGGCTCTGCGTCAGCTATCCTGGCTATTTCGACAGTTCCAGCTTCTGCGTGACAGACAACTTTCTTCTCTGCGCTGGCTCTTCTGGCTTTGCGTCAAGGCTGTGTGGGCCCAACCTGGCCCAGCGTTAGCTCTCCTAGCTACTGCGCTGCCTCCACAAGCTCTCTCCGCCTCTCTGTCAGTATTCTCTGGAAAGTCCTTCTCCTGGATTCTCTCTGCCTCTCTGCTATTGAATGATCACCTAGTTTGAATTTCTCAGCTTCTTAGCCCCACAAATCGAACTCGAGATCAATTCGTTCTCTGTGTGTGTGTTTCCAAATGAACCCCAAGCCTCCATCTTATACTTTTCCTGTTGAGTCTTCAACGACTGAGATTAAGTCTCTAATCAACGACTAAGCTTAAAACATGACTTGATACTCCTTCTAGATCATTCGCACCCATATTTTGATTAATACCCATTAATATATTAATTTCCCTAAGTTTAGACTTAGGAACTCCATTAAAATATTAATTATTTTAATAAAATACAATCCGGGTGGAATTTCACCAAACGGTTTATGAGATTTTTAGAACTCATGTGCCTCAGCCTCTCCACCAATTTTCAAGGCTAGATCACTTCTGATGCTACCAAAAACTAACACTCCATCAGCGAGGAAAGTGCTCTAGCAACAATGTCCACTTGCATGCTGCTCTGTTTCTGAAGCGCCTCCTTTCTGCGTTATTGCTGCCACCAACAGTGTGCTACTGTTGCTACTGTACTACTGCCCATGACATTGCCACTACCACTGCTGCATATGTACTACAACTCCCTCTCAAACACTCATTTGCTATGCTGCTAGCACTGCCACTACTAACACTGCATCTGTATTGCAACTTACTTGCTGAGAGAAGCAACTGAAAAACATCCAAAATTCACTGAAATTAACTGTGTTCAACATAATACAATGAATGTTTTAATATGACTGTTACTAGTCTCTGACCCTCTTAATCTTCTGCGCTACCGCTGACTTCTGCACTGTGTCAACTACACTGCTGCCAACCTTGCTTTGCGTTGATCAGTCTCTGGTCCCAAGCTACTGCATCTGTCCTCCAAACAATCCACTGCATCATTTGACACTAAGTCCATCTCGCTACCGCTAAACCTTGGGATCCCGTAGGAAGGAATTGATCTAAGGGGTGGACTCCTCAAGGATCCCGCCCACATGTAGTCCTCTCGACTACAACTCAATATCGCCCCATTTCCCTCCTGGAGATGCATGGGCACTCATGGCATACTCTTCCTCATCTAGATCATGCTTCTCATCCTTATCCTTTTGCTTCAAAGGACATTGAGATGCAAAGTGACCCATCTTGCCACATCTGAAACATTTCACCTTCGAAATTCCCTTCTTCCGATTCTGCTTCTGTTGTCCCTTTGATGCTAGAGCTGTGTTTTCCTCTTCCTCCTTCGTCTTTGTGCCACTCCCATTGCTACCATTGAGGTTGACCTTCATTAGGTCCCTCCTTAACTCCTCCTGTTGAAGAGCGCCCACATCTCCTCCCATGAAGGTAGTTTTTCCCTGCCCAATATGCTTTGGACGAAAACTTGCCATTCATCTGAGTCACCATTCAGGGCTATCCTCACCATTGCGATTGGTTGAGGAGTGGACCCTACTGTAGTACGCTGGTCTCTAGTGTTTGGAAGACGTTGAAGATAGAGGTTGACCCTGTCTCCTTTTTGCATCAAAGTTTGCTGCAACTTCTGCTCTAAATACATATTCCGCTGTTCGGAAGTGCCTTTCATACAGAGACGACAAGGCTTCCCACATCTCCTGGGCTGTATCCTTGCCCTTCGAGTGTGAGACCACATGATCTCAAACTCCATCGAGAATGAGCCTCTTTGCCTTCCCTTGCTCGACCTTGTATTTCTTCTTTTGATCGTTGTCAATAGGAACAACTACAACACTATTGACTTAGGTCTCGAGATCATGTTCCTCCAGAACAATTATGATTTTGGTCTTCCATATGACATAGTTGGAAGCTCCTTCCAACCTGTCCTGATCTCTGAGCCCATGCGATGCCATCTCACCCAATTGTCGAACTGACTCCTCTAGTCACTGCTTAGCACTACTTAGCTGCTCAGCAAGTGAGAAATTTGAACTTTCTGGCGAAAAGTTCTCTGAGGAGAAAATTCCCCTTCTACGCGTCTTCTCTCTTTTCCGACGGATTTCTGCCCCGACAGAAACTATGTCCTTCAAGCACTGCGCTTTGGCTTTGCGTCACTCCCTTTGCCTCTGCAAACTCACGAACTGGAAATCGTACCTCTCTGTTGTCTCTCAGAGAGAGATTTCCTCGGATCTGCTTCCTGACAAGGATTGCGCAGCCCCTTCAAGGGGATTCGAATTGCTGCCAAGTGCAGCTTTTGGCCTCTCTCCTTAGCGCTGGATCTGCTCTTCCTATTTCAAAATCAATGCTCTGATACCATGTGAAAATTACTACACTCAAGGAACCCCTACTGCAACAAATCTGAATTTACTTCACCTACTTGATTTTTTAACATACATTATCAAGTTATTCTTCTGAATACTGAAGCAAATTACTTCTACAACCTACACTAATTAAATGTTTGATTTCATGGAACAGAAAACAAAGCAAAGAACAATATACATAGGACACACTTATTTTTGGACACAATAGTTCCTGGAAAAACCCAATGCTGGAAAACTGATGCAGCAGCTCTGAGGGTTTATTATTATGCAGGAGAAATATTTGAATACAAATCTAGGATGCTTATCTAGCAATCCTTTACAAAGAAAATATTGACGGAAAATTTGAGTGAGTTTTACCTCACTTCACCAAGCAGAATTCCATCTGATTCAGCATCAAGATTGGCTAACCCTGACTACTTCTACGCTGGCCTTGCATCAGCCTTTTAGGCTTTGCATCAGCTCCTTTTCCCATTGCGTCAGCTATCCCGGCTGTTCAGGAAGTTCCCGACAGTTCTAGCTTCTGCGTGGCAGGCAACTTTCTCCTCTGCGTTGGCCCTTTTGGCTTTGCGTCAACGCTGTATGGGCCTAGATTGGCCTAGCGTTAACTCTCTCGGCTACTGCGCTACCTCCAAAAACTCTCTCCGCTTCTCTGTCAGTATTCTTCGGAAAGTCCTCCTGGATTCTCTCTGCCCCTCTGTTGCTGAATGATCACCTAGTTCAAATTTCTCAGCTTCCTAGCCCCACAAATTGAACTCGAGATCAATTCGTTCTCTCTGTGTGCGTTTCCAAATGAACCCCAAGCCTCCATCTTATACTTTTCCTGTTGAGTTTTCAACATCCGAGATTAAGTCTCTAAATAATGGCTAAGATTAAAACATCATTTTATCCGCCTTCTAGATCATTCTCACCCATATTTTGATCAATACCCATTAATATTTTAATTTCCCTAAGTTTAGAGTTAGGAACTCCATTAAAAATATTAATTATTTTAATAAAATACAATCCGGGTGGAATTTCACCAAACAGTTCCCGGGTTTTTTAGAACTCATGTGCCTTAGCCTCTCCACAAATTTTCAAGGCTGGAGAACTTCTGATGCTACCAAAAGCTAACATGTCAACCCAGTGGACATGTCCTTGTATCATGAAACCAATAAGCTACTTGTAAAAATTTCTACGAAATTTCTATTGCATCAAATGGGATTAATTCTTCTAACTGTAAATTAATTATGCAGTGTATTGCTACGACGACAACAAATTAATCACACTGCAATCTTCACAAATAAAATATTGCAGAAAATAAAAGCATTGGAAACTGAGAAATGCTAGCACACACATAAAAATAACACCATTATTTTTGAACAAAAGTCCCTAGAAAAATCTAATGTGGGAAAACCGTTTGCAGCAATTGAGGGTTTATATTATTATTATGTAGCAGAAATGATAAGTACAATAAAATGTCACCAAACTGACGATTCTACCTAAGAGAAATACTGGCAAAAATATACTTAGGGATTTTACCCCTCTTCGAACAATCTCGGCACCTGACTACCTCTGAAAAGCTAGATGTACACCTGCTCTGTGCAGGCCCTGCATCACCCTAGCGCAAACCCTCACATGCTCACCCTGGAACTGCTACCAATCAAGTTGTCTTGCCTGTTGCTGTCTAGGAAAATGTTTCTTCGACCCTCAAGAAAATCTTCCCGGCCTCTAGAATTGAAAACGTCCTCCCCTTCAGCTAAATCAAATTGCTCTTTTGAAGCAACTGTGCAGTCCCTGCGCTGCTTCTTGGAGAAAATCTTGGCCTCCTCTTTCTGACTCAAAACTTCCTCTGAATCACTATTGACCTCTCCTGCCACCTGCTACTTGCCTCCTAGCTCGATCTCCACTGCTGAATCACTCTTGCACTTAGGAATTCAGACTGCCTGGGCAATTGAGTATCTGCACTGGTGTATCTTCCATCTAGACATTGACCTCTTATTATAATCTCTAGTTGGGACTCTAACGACCATGATTAAAACTTAATCGATGGTTGAGATCATTTCCAAGTTGATCCATGTGAGTTTTTAGAGAATTCTCAGCTTTTTCAATTAATTCCTATTAATTAACTACTTTTCCTAAGTTAAACTTAGGAAATTTTTAATTGTGGCCAATTAATTTAATTGAATTATCTCTAAGTGGAATTTCCAGAAACAATTTGTGTGTTTTGGAGAACCCTTGTGTTTTAGCCTCTCCACCAAGTTTTGAGACTAGAAAACCATCCGATGCTACAAAAACTAACACTCCCCCTTAGCGAGGAAGGTGTTCTCTGTAACTAGTGTTGCACAACTATCACAACACCCTGTCTCTGCAACATCCTCCAACCACGCTGTTGATGTCTGACAACTGTAGCTGCTTGACACTATCCACCAACTACTGCATTAACTCTGATTCATTTGCCACTAACTGTAGTTGAACCAAACAACTGCATCTGTGATGCTACTGACACTAGACTGTGTGAAGATTTCCAAATACGAAATTCTATTGCAGCAACTGATTTATTTCACCTACTTATTTCTCACAATAAGCTATTTACGAAACCCCTTCTGTAAATATTAAAATAAATTCTATTGCAGTTATCAAATAATTACATAGAGAAAATAACAGTGATATACAAGCACAAGAACCAATCACATCAACACAGTTGTTTTTGGAAAATTGTCCCCGGAAAAACCCAATGTGGGAAAACCGGTGCAATAGATGACAGTTTTATTAATCTTCAACAACAATTTCTCTACAAGGAATGAATTTATAGAGAAACTGAGACAACACTGAGAGAAAACACCTGAGACAAGGTTCATTCCTCTCCTGGAAACTTTCTGACACCTTGAAAACCCTTCTCCCACTTCTATGTCACTCTGTGTCAGCCTGCGTGAGGATTGCATCTTCCCTTTGCGTTGTCTCTCGATATCCTTGCATCACCTCCTCCTCAATCACTGACTATTGCCGATGCCCTCCTCTTCCTCCACCCTACAACTCTACCTCTAAAATCGATCTCCTTCTCTTTGAGAATCGATTTTCTTTAGGATACTGAGTATCTGCTGGTGTGTCTCCCAATGATCCTCAAGTCTTCTCTTATACTTTTCCTGTTGATGAATCAACGACCGAGATTAAGTCTGTAATCAATGGCTAAGATTAAAACAGACTTCATCCTCGTTTCTTAAAAGCTTCTCACCCTTACTTTATTAAAATTTAATACCCATTAATATTTTTATTTTCCTAAATTTAGACTAAGGAACCCATTAAAAATATTAACTATTTTAATAATTCCTCATCCGGGTGGAATTTCTCCAAATGATTTCCGGGTCTTGGAGATCTCATGTATTCTAGCCCCTCCACAAAATTTTGGAGCTAGAGCACATTTGATGCTACCCTAAATCAACATTCCCTCTTAGCGAGGAATGTGCTCTAGCATTGTTTCTCAATAGAATGACCACATTGGTCCATGGCATCGGTCCTCTGCCCCTCATATACTGTGTTGCTGCAACCTGTACTGCTGCTCATGACACTGCAACTGTCACTTCTACATCTGTACTGCAACTCCTTCAAGCTGCATCATGTTGCCCATAGCACTAACGCTGCTAACCATTGCACTGCAACTCCCGATACTATTTGTTTCTGCTACTGAAATGGATTCTTCACCCTCTCCATCTTCTCCCAGAAATAAACAAACTTTGTTCTTCCTAGAGCCTTGGTGAGGATGTTTGCTACATGTTCTCCTGTTGGAGTTTACCTCAACTATAATGCCCCTCGTTGGACATAGTCTCTGACAAAGTGACACCTGATATCAATGTGTTTCGATCGATCATGAAATATTGGATTCTCAGAGAGCTTGATGCAACTCTAAGTATCACACAAAATCCTGGTCGCTTCCATCCTTCTCCTAAATAGATTCACAAGCAATTTCCTAAGCCATATGGCTTTGCATGAAGTTGTGCTAGCTGCCATATATTCTGCTTCAGTTGAACTCAGAGCCACGAATACCTGTTTTTACTACACCAGGAGGTCATTCCTGATCCAATGTTGAAACAGTACCCAATTGTACTTTTCCAATCTACTGAACTTCTAGCCCAATCTGCGTCAGTGAACCTACTCAGCCTGATGTCATTGCCTTGCATGTACAATAGTCCATGCTCGACTATTTCTATATACCTGAGAACATGTTTGGTTGTTACCTAGTGCGCCCTCTTGGGTTCCACCATGAATTGACTGAGGGTGTTGAAAACGCAACAAATGTTTGGCCTGGTATTGACCAGATACATCAGAGACCCTATAAGCTGCCTGTACAAGGTGGGATCAATGTCTTTATCTTCTGATGCATTAATCTTCTTCCAGTTGGTGATCATTGGAGTAGCCATAGGTCTACAGTCCTGCATCTTGAATCTTTTCAAGATCTTTGTAGCATATCTCCCTTGTCCAAGGAAGATCTCACCCTTCTATTGCCAAACTTCCAACCCCAGGAAATAATGCATCTGTCCCAAATCCTTCATGTCGAACTCTGTGGCTACATTCTCCTTGCAGTCTTTGATGAGCCTAGATGATCCTCTCAAGAAAAGTGTTAACTAGGATTAGAGGCTCATTCTCTACGAAAAGATAGTAGAGATTAGGATCTGCGTCATTCTTGACGAATCCCATCTTCTGCAAGTAGCCATCAATTCGATGGTACCATGCTCTAGGTGCCTATTTAAGCCCATCCATACAAGGCTTTCTTCAACCTGCATACATGAGATTCCTTCTCATGTGTCTCAAAACCTTCTAGTTGTTCAATGTATACTTCTTCTTCTATCACCCCATTCAAGAATGCCGTCTTGACATCCATCTGGTGAATCTCCCACCCCATATGTGTTGCAAGGGATATCATGGTTCTAATAGAAGTATACCTGGCTACTAGGGCGAAGGTTTCTTCGTAGTCTATACCTTGCTTCTAAGCATACCCCTTAGCCACAAACCTGGCTTTCTATTTCTGCACGCTGCCATTTGCAGCATATTTGACTTTGTAGATCCATCTCGAACCTACCACTGACCTGTTCTGAGGCCTAGGTACCACTTCCTAGACATAATTGACCATTATAGAATTGTATTCCTCCACCATAACATCTACCCATACTTGATGCTGAACGACGTCCTGAAAACTAGAGGGTTCCCCAACCTAAGCTACTAAGGCTTGGTATTTGTCTGGCTGTCTTCACTCCCTTTTATCATTACTGGGTGCACCAATGAAGTCCTCTGCATCCCGTAGAATCTGTTGGAGTTCCCGGCTTGTCCTTCCATTGGTAGTGGGTACATCTATCAGTTCTTCCTCTTCCTGAGATTCCTCTTGTTCTGAAGCTTTGCCTTTAGGAGAATTGATGGTATTAGTTAGTGGTTGGACCAACAGATCGTCTTTTCACTGCTCTTCGGAAGACATTTCTCGGGATTTGCTACAAGCTCTGTCTTCCATGAACTTTACATCCCGCTGAACTACTACCTTCCTATTCTCTGGAAGATAGACTCTATATGCCTTAGCATTCTTGCTATATCCCACAAGATATCCTTTCTCAGTAGTTTGATCCAATTTCTTTCTCTTTTCTTCGGGTATACGACAATACGCCAAACTCCCAAATATCTTGAAATCACTGACTTCAAGTGTCTTCCCGATGAAGAAACTTTCCGGAGTGATCTCGCCCAATGCCTTGTGAGGAGTCCTGTTCTTGACATAAACTGTCATGCTGCATGCTTCTTCCCACAAGAATTTGGGCATATCTTGATCATACAACATTGCTCTAGCTGCTTCCACAATAGTCCTATTTTTCCTTTTTGCTACTCCATTATGCTCTGAATTGTAGGGAGCTGTCCACTTTTTTTTGATGCCTTCCCTAGCGCAAAAATCGGTGAAGTCTTTGTCAACGTACTCTCCACCATTGCTTGAGCACAACACTTTTATCTTCTTTCTTGTCATATTCTCTACTAGAGCCTTGAACTCTTTGAATCGACCAAAGACCTCATCCTTGGTTTTCAGAAAGTAGATCCAAGTCTTCCTAGAATGGTCATCGATGAAGGTGACAGAGTATTCGACACCACTAAGAGCTTTTGTGGACATAGGTCTGCAGATATCTGAGTGTATCAATCCCAGAACACTCTGAGCCCTATTGTTACTTTTGGAAAAAGCTGCTTTGGCATACTTGGCTAGAGCGCACCCTCTGCATACATCATCTTGTTCAGTACTTAATTTTGGAACTCATGATACTGTTTTTCCGAGAATTCTCAGGGCCCCAGGGTGAAAGTGTCCCCTCCTCCTGTGCCATAGTTCATTCAAATCTTTATCCCCACTACTGCCTATTAGTGCCATAATGCCATTGGAGATTCTAGCTGTAATCTATACAACCTGTTACTTCTGATTCCAATTTGGGCATTATTTTTCCAACTCGGGTGTTTGACATGTACTTTCTCCTTAATGAAGTAGATGTCATAGCCCTTGTTTTGAAGTTGAGATACAAAGAGTAAGTTCATCCCCAATCTTGGCACATGCAGCACATTGGTTACTCAAAGCCGATCTCCTGCTTCTGTTTGAAAGACTACAGTACCTCTTCCTACGGGGGTACATTTTGCCTTATTTCCCATTGTGATCTGAAAATTCGCCCTTTCTTCCTGATAATTTGAAAAACATTCTCGTATCCCTATCATATGACAGGAAGCTCCACTATCTATATACCAAACCTCAGAGAAGGCAGAGCTTGCTAGGCAAGCGACTTCTTCTTCCAATCTGGAATATACCATAGAATAATCATGTTCCATGTTCTTCGTGCTTTCTTCTTTCTCTAGAGATCTACGTGAGTCCCTATGAGTTGATGCCTTAACATCATGCTTTTGACTCATAGGAGATTTCTTCTCTCCTGTTGCCCGATCTTTGCTCTGATACCATGTGAAAATTTCCAAATGCGAAATTCTACTACAACAACTGATTTATTTCACCTACTTATTTCTCATAATAAGTTATTTACAAAATCCCTTAAGTAAATATTAAAATAAATTCTACTGCAGTTATCACATAATTACATAGAGAAAATAACAGTTATATACAAGCACAAGAACCAATCACATGAACACAGTTTTTTTTGGACAATTGTCTTTAGAAAAACCCAATGTCGGACAAGCAGTGCAATAGATGAGGGTTTTATTAATCTTCAACAACACTTTCTTTAAAAGGAATGATTTTACAGAGAAACTGAGGCACTACTGAGAGAAAACACCTGAGACAAGGTTCATTCATCTCCGAGAAAATTTCTGACACCTCGGAGACCCTTCTCCCACTTCTCCATCACTTCTGCGTCACTTTGCGTTAGCTTGCGTGGGGGCTACGTCTTCCCTCTGCGCTGTCTCTTGATATCCCTGCGTCACCTCCTCCTCAGTAACTGGCGTCACCTCCTCCTCAGTCACTGACCACTGTTGATGCCCTCCTCTTCCTCCACCCTGCAACTCCTCCTCTGAAATCGATCTCCTTCTCTTTGAGAATCGATTTTCCTTAGGACACTGAGTATTTGCCGATGCGTCTCCAAATGATCCTCAAGTCTTCTCTTATACCTTTCCCGTTTATGAATCAACGACCGAGATTAAGTCTCTAATGAATGACGAAGATTAAAACAGACTTGATCCTCGTTTCTTTGAAGCTTCTCACCCTTATCTTTATTAATACCCATTAATATTTTTATTTTCCTAGGTTTAGATTTAGGAACCCATTAAAAATATATATTATTTTAAAAACTCCTCATCCGGGTGGAATTTCTCTAAACGATTTCTGGGTCTTGGAGATCTCATGTATTCTAGCCCCTCCACAAAATTTTGGAGCTAGAGCACATCCGATGCTACCCAAAATCCACAATTTTGGACCTGGATCAACTGCTTAGTGTGTGGTGCAAGAATGGAGCCTGCTGAGCAATTTGGTCTAGGTGCACCATCATCATCCAATAGGTGGAACACAAGCAAGCCATGAGTGAAACTGAAGGATCCCATGGAGTGGCAATTTGCTCTTTGTTATGGTGGAGACCCATGGCTCTCAACTCTCACCCTACAAATGTCAATATGACCCTCTGGAGGGCTTCAACCTCGTATAGGGAGACCAAACCCCAAAAAAAGACTCACCTGCAATCTTGTATAAGATCCAATGTGTCCCCACACCTTCCAATACAACCGAACATTAGTGCATTTGAGTAAATGGACTTACAAATCATGGAACCAAGTGGACATTTCATAGTGGCATGCCCTTCCATAATGGGTTTGAGAACGTACAAGTGTCTCCAAGTTCAAGAAGAAGGTTAACCAAGGACCCTGTTAGGTGGTTTTAGCCTCTAAGGGGGTGACATGTCCATGGGGCTATATATATATGCAGGCAATGTTTGTCCCCGATGCTTATCCAATCCATCATTCTCCATCCGTGTTCATGTACAAATCTCAAGAATGTTTGTCCCCGATGCTTATCCAATCCATCATTCTCCATCCGTGTTCATGTACTAGACTTACAACTATTAGTCCTGGCCATAGTACATGACACATGGAGAACAAAGGTGTCCATCCTCAATCCCTCTCAAATAGGGAGGAGATATTCACAAGCCCCAGCTTGTCAAAAATACTCATCCTTTCCTTTAGGAAGGGACTTCATCAATATATTAGCTACCCGTTCGTCAGTGGAGATATACTGTAGCTTCGTGGCTCCATTCTGCATCATGTTACAAATCATAATGTGCTTCGACCTTCTTGGTTCTCTGACAATCTTCATATAGATTTAATCGATCTAATCCAACATGTCATCAAACAGTTCATCAAACATTCCATGGAGCCAAACTGCTTCACAACTGATTGTACAGACTTCCATATCTTCTTCCTTCGTAGTGCAACATAATCCTGCTTCATGCTTTTTCCAAGAAACCAAATCGCAAGTAGAACCAACCATTAGTAGTATATCTAGTCATCAGCACTGTCATGTGAAAATTCCTACACTCAACGAACCACTACTGCAGCAAATCTGAATCTACTTCACCTACTTGATTTTTTAGCATACATTATCAAGTTATTCTTCTGAATACTGAAGCAAATTACTTCTGTAGCCTACACTAATTAAATTTTTGATCTCATGAAACAGAAAACAGAGCAAAGAACATGATACATAGGACACACTTATGTTTGGACACAATAGTACCTGGAAAAACCCAATGCAGGAAAACCGATGTAGTAGCTCTGAGGGTTTATTATTATGCAGGAGAAATATCTGAATACAAATCTAGGATGCTCATCTAGCAATCCTTTATAGAGAAAATACTGGCGGAAAATCTGAGTGAGTTTTACCTCACTTCACTTGGCAGAATTCCGGCTGATCCGGCAACAAGGCTGGCTAACCTCGGCTACTTCTGCGCTGGCCCTTTGTTAGCCTTTCAGGCTCTGCGTCAGCTATCCTGGCTGTTTCGACAGTTCCAGCTTCTGCGTGACAGACAACTTTCTTCTCTGCGCTGGCTCTTCTAGCTTTGCGTCAAGGTTGTGTGGGCCCAACCTGGCCCAACGTTAGCTCTCCCAGCTACTGCGCTGCCTCCACAAGCTCTCTCCGCCTCTCTATCAGTATTCTCTGGAAAGTCCTTCTCCCGAATTCTCTCTGCCTCTCTGCTATTGAATGATCACCTAGTTTGAATTTCTCAGCTTCTTAGCCCCACAAATCGAACTCGAGATCAATTCGTTCTCTGTGTGTGTGTTTCCAAATGAACCCCAAGCCTCCATCTTATACTTTTCCTGTTGAGTCTTCAACGACTGAGATTAAGTCTCTAATCAACGACTAAGCTTAAAACATGACTTGATACTCCTTCTAGATCATTCGCACCCATATTTTGATTAATACCCATTAATATATTAATTTCCCTAAGTTTAGACTTAGGAACTCCATTAAAATATTAATTATTTTAATAAAATACAATCCAGGTGGAATTTCACCAAACGGTTTATGAGATTTTTAGAACTCATGTGCCTTAGCCTCTCCACCAATTTTCAAGGCTAGATCACTTCTGATGCTACCAAAAACTAACACTCCATCAGCGAGGAAAGTGCTCTAGCAACAATGTCCACTTGCATGCTGCTCTGTTTCTGAAGCGCCTCCTTTCTGCGTTATTGCTGCCACCAACAGTGTGCTACTGCTGCTACTGTACTGCTGCCCATGACATTGCCACTGCCACTGCTGCATATGTACTACAACTCCCTCTCAAACACTCATTTTCTATGCTGCTAGCACTGCCACTACTAACACTGCATCTGTATTGCAACTTACTTGCTGAGAGAAGCAACTGAAAAACATCCAAAATTCACTGAAATTAACTGTGTTCAACATAATACAATGAATGTTTTAATATGACTGTTACTAGTCTCTGACCCTCTTAATCTTCTGCGCTACCGCTGACTTCTGCACTGTGTCAACTACACTGCTGCCAACCTTGCTTTGCGCTGATCAGTCTCTGGTCCCAAGCTACTGCATCTGTCCTCCAAACAATCCACTGCATCATTTGACACTAAGTCCATCTCGCTACCGCTAAACCTTGGGATCCCGTAGCAAGGAATTGATCTAAGGGGTGGACTCCTCAAGGATCCCGCCCACATGTAGTCCTCTCGACTACAACTCAATATCGCCCCATTTCCCTCTTGGAGATGCATGGGCACTCATGGCATACTCTTCCTCATCTAGATCATGCTTCTCATCCTTATCCTTTTGCTTCAAAGGACATTGAGATGCAAAGTGACCCATCTTGCCACATGTGAAACATTTCACCTTCGAAATTCCCTTCTTCCGCTTCTGCTTCTGTTGTCCCTTCGATGCTAGAGCTGCGTTTTCCTCCTCCTCCTTTGTCTTTGTGCCACTCCCATTGCTACCATTGAGATTGACCTTCATTAGGTCCCTCCTTAACTCCTCCTGTTGAAGAGCGCCCACATCTCCTCCCATGAAGGTAGTTTTTCCCTGCCCAATATGCTTTGGACGAAAACTTGCCATTCATCTGAGTCACCATTCAGGGCTATCCTCACCATTGCGATTGGCTGAGGAGTGGACCCTACTGCAGTACGCTGGTCTCTAGTGTTTGGAAGACGTTGAAGATAGAGGTTGACCCTGTCTCCTTTTTGCATCAAAGTTTGCTGCAACTTCTGCTCTAAATACATATTCCGCTGTTCGGAAGTGCCTTTCATACAGAGACGACAAGGCTTCCCACATCTCCCGGGCTGTATCCTTGCCCTTCGAGTGTGAGACCACATGATCTCAAACTCCATCGAGAATGAGCCTCTTTGCCTTCCCTTGCTCGACCTTGTATTTCTTCTTTTGATCGTTGTCAATAGGAACAACTACAACACTATTGACGTAGGTCTCGAGATCATGTTCCTCCAGAACAATTATGATTTTGGTCTTCCATATGACATAGTTGGAAGCTCCTTCCAACCTGTCCTGATCTCTGAGCCCATGCGATGCCATCTCACCCAATTGTCGAACTGACTCCTCTAGTCACTGCTTAGCACTACTTAGCTGCTCAGCAAGTGAGAAATTTGAACTTTCTGGCGAAAAGTTCTCTGAGGAGAAAATTCCCCTTCTACGCGTCTTCTCTCTTTTCCGACGGATTTCTGCCCCGATAGAAACTATGTCCTTCAAGCACTGCGCTTTGGCTTTGCGTCACTCCCTTTGCCTCTGCAAACTCACGAACTGGAAATCGTACCTCTCTGTTGTCTCTCAGAGAGAGATTTCCTCGGATCTGCTTCCTGATGAGGATTGCGCAGCCCCTTCAAGGGGATTCGAATTGCTGCCAAGTGCAGCTTTTGGCCTCTCTCCTTAGCGCTGGATCTGCTCTTCCTATTTCAAAATCAATGCTCTGATACCATGTGAAAATTACTACACTCAAGGAACCCCTACTGCAACAAATCTGAATTTACTTCACCTACTTGATTTTTTAACATACATTATCAAGTTATTCTTCTGAATACTGAAGCAAATTACTTCTACAACCTACACTAATTAAATGTTTGATTTCATGGAACAGAAAACAGAGCAAAGAACAATATACATAGGACACACTTATTTTTGGACACAATAGTTCCTGGAAAAACCCAATGATGGAAAACTGATGCAGCAGCTCTGAGGGTTTATTATTATGCAGGAGAAATATTTGAATACAAATCTAGGATGCTCATCTAGCAATCCTTTACAAAGAAAATATTGACGGAAAATTTGAGTGAGTTTTACCTCACTTCACCAAGCAGAATTCCATCTGATTCAGCATCAAGATTGGCTAACCCTGACTACTTCTACGCTGGCCTTGCATCAGCCTTTTAGGCTTTGCATCAGCTCCTTTTCCCATTGCGTCAGCTATCCCGGCTGTTCAGGAAGTTCCCGACAGTTCTAGCTTCTGCGTGGCAGGCAACTTTCTCCTCTGCGTTGGCCCTTTTGGCTTTGCGTCAACGCTGTATGGGCCTAGATTGGCCTAGCGTTAACTCTCTCGGCTACTGCGCTACCTCCACAAACTCTCTCCGCTTCTCTGTCAGTATTCTTCGGAAAGTCCTCCTGGATTCTCTCTGCCCCTCTGTTGCTGAATGATCACCTAGTTCGAATTTCTCAGCTTCCTAGCCCCACAAATTGAACTCGAGATCAATTCGTTCTCTCTGTGTGCGTTTCCAAATGAACCCCAAGCCTCCATCTTATACTTTTCCTGTTGAGTTTTCAACATCCGAGATTAAGTCTCTAAATAATGGCTAAGATTAAAACATCATTTTATCCGCCTTCTAGATCATTCTCACCCATATTTTGATTAATACCCATTAATATTTTAATTTCCCTAAGTTTAGAGTTAGGAACTCCATTAAAAATATTAATTATTTTAATAAAATACAATTCGGGTGGAATTTCACCAAACAGTTCCCGGGTTTTTTAGAACTCATGTGCCTTAGCCTCTCCACAAATTTTCAAGGCTGGAGAACTTCTGATGCTACCAAAAGCTAACATGTCAACCCAGTGGACGTGTCCTTGTATCATGAAACCAATAAGCTACTTGTAAAAATTTCTACGAAATTTCTATTGCTTCAAATGGGATTAATTCTTTTAACTGTAAATTAATTATGCAGTGTATTGCTACGACGACAACAAATTAATCACACTGCAATCTTCACAAATAAAATATTGCAGAAAATAAAAGCATTGGAAACTGAGAAATGCTAGCACACACATAAAAATAACACCATTATTTTTGAACAAAAGTCCCTAGAAAAATCTAATGTGGGAAAACCGTTTGCAGCAATTGAGGGTTTATATTATTATTATGTAGCAGAATTGATGAGTACAATAAAATGTCACCAAACTGACGATTCTACCTAAGAGAAATAATGGCAAAAATATACTTAGGGATTTTACCCCTCTTCGAACAATCTCGGCACCTGACTACCTCTGAAAAGCTAGATGTACACCTGCTCTGCGCAGGCCCTGCATCACCCTAGCGCAAACCCTCACATGCTCACCCTGGAACTGCTGCCAATCAAGTTGTGTTGCCTGTTGCTGTCTAGGAAAATGTTTCTTCGACCCTCAAGAAAATCTTCCCAGCCTCTAGAATTGAAAATGTCCTCCCCTTCAGCTAAATCAAATTTCTCTTTTGAAGCAACTGTGCAGTCCCTGCGCTGCTTCTTGGAGAAAATCTTGGCCTCCTCTTTCTGACTCAAAACTTCCTCTGAATCACTATTGAGCTCTCCTGCCACCTGCTACTTGCCTCCTAGCTCGATCTCCACTGCTGAATCACTCTTGCACTTAGGAATTCAGACTGCCTGGGCAATTGAGTATCTGCACTGGTGTATCTTCCATCTAGCCATTGACCTCTTATTATAATCTCTAGTTGGGACTCTAACGACCATGATTAAAACTTAATCGATGGTTGAGATCATTTCCAAGTTGATCCATGTGAGTTTTTAGAGAATTCTCAACTTTTTCAACTAATTCCTATTAATTAACTACTTTTCCTAAGTTAAACTTAGGAAATTTTTAATTGTGGCCAATTAATTTAATTGAATTATCTCTAAGTGGAATTTCCAGAAACAATTTGTGTGTTTTGGAGAACCCTTGTGTTTTAGCCTCTCCACCAAGTTTTGAGACTAGAAAACCATCCGATGCTACAAAAACTAACACTCCCCCTTAGCGAGGAAGGTGTTCTCTGTAACTAGTGTTGCACAACTATCACAACACCCTGTCTCTGCAACATCCTCCAACCACGCTGTTGAAGTCTGACAACTGTAGCTGCTTGACACTATCCACCAACTACTGCATTAACTCTGATTCATTTGCCACTAACTGTAGTTGAACCAAACAACTGCATCTGTGATGCTGCTGACACTAGACTGTGTGAAGATTTCCAAATACGAAATTCTATTGCAGCAACTGATTTATTTCACCTACTTATTTCTCACAATAAGCTATTTACAAAACCCCTTCTGTAAATATTAAAATAAATTCTATTGCAGTTATCAAATAATTACATAGAGAAAATAACAGTGATATACAAGCACAAGAACCAATCACATCAACACAGTTGTTTTTGGAAAATTGTCCCCGGAAAAACCCAATGTGGGAAAACCGGTGCAATAGATGACAGTTTTATTAATCTTCAACAACAATTTCTCTACAAGGAATGAATTTATAGAGAAACTGAGACAACACTGAGAGAAAACACCAGAGACAAGGTTCATTCCTCTCCTGGAAACTTTCTGACACCTTGAAAACCCTTCTCCCACTTCTATGTCACTCTGTGTCAGCCTGCGTGAGGATTGCGTCTTCCCTTTGCGTTGTCTCTCGATATCCTTGCGTCACCTCCTCCTCAATCACTGACTATGATCGATGCCCTCCTCTTCCTCCACCCTACAACTCTACCTCTAAAATCGATCTCCTTCTCTTTGAGAATCGATTTTCTTTAGGATACTGAGTATCTGCTCGTGTGTCTCCTAATGATCCTCAAGTCTTCTCTTATACTTTTCCTGTTGATGAATCAACGACCGAGATTAAGTCTGTAATCAATGGCTAAGATTAAAACAGACTTCATCCTCGTTTCTTAAAAGCTTCTCACCCTTATCTTTATTAAAATTTAATACCCATTAATATTTTTATTTTCCTAAATTTAGACTAAGGAACCCATTAAAAATATTAACTATTTTAATAACTCCTCATCCGGGTGGAATTTCTCCAAATGATTTCCGGGTCTTGGAGATCTCATGTATTCTAGCCCCTCCACAAAATTTTGGAGCTAGAGCACATTTGATGCTACCCTAAATCAACATTCCCTCTTAGCGAGGAATGTGCTCTAGCAGTGCTTCTCAATAGAAGGACCACATAGGTCCATGGCATCGGTCCTCTGCCCCTCATATACTATGTTGCTGCAACCTGTACTGCTTCTCATGACACTGCAACTATCACTTCTACATCTGTACTGCAACTCCTTCAAGCTGCATCATGTTGCCCATAGCACTAACGCTGCTAACCATTGCACTGCAACTCTCGATACTATTTGTTTCTGCTACTGAAATGGATTCTTCACCATCTCCATCTTCTCCCGGAAATAAACAAACTTTGTTCTTCCTAGAGCCTTGGTGAGGATGTTTGCTACATGTTCTCCTGTTGGAGTTTACCTCAACTATAATGCCCCTCGTTGGACATAGTCTCTGACAAAGTGACACCTGATATCAATGTGTTTCGATTGATCATGAAATATTGGATTCTCAGAGCGCTTGATGCAACTCTAAGTATCACACAAAATCCTGGTCGCTTCCATCCTTCTCCTAAATAGATTCACAAGCAATTTCCTAAGCCATATGGCTTTGCATGAAGTTGTGCTAGCTGCCATATATTCTGCTTCAGTTGAACTCAGAGCCACGAATACCTGTTTTTACTACACCAGGAGGTCATTCCTCATCCAATGTTGAAATAGTACCCAATTGTACTTTTCCAATCTACTGAACTTCTAGCCCAATCTGCGTCAGTGAACCTACTCAGCCTGATGTCATTGCCTTGCATGTACAATAGTCCATGCTCGACTATTTCTATATACTTGAGAACATGTTTGGTTGTTACCTAGTGCGCCCTCTTGGGTTCCACCATGAACTGACTGAGGGTGTTGAAAATGCAACAAATGTTTGGCCTGGTATTGACCAGATACATCAGAGACCCTATAAGCTTCCTGTACAAGGTGGGATCAATGTCTTTATCTTCTGATGCATTAATCTTCTTCCAGTTGGTGATCATTGGAGTAGCCATAGGTCTACAGTCTTGCATCTTGAATCTTTTCAAGATCTTTGTAGCATATCTCCCTTGTCCAAGGAAGATCTCACCCTTCTATTGCCAAACTTCCAACCCCAGGAAATAATGCATCTGTCCCAAATCCTTCATGTCGAACTCTGTGGCTACATTCTCCTTGCAGTCTTTGATGAGCCTAGATGATCCTCTCAAGAAAAGTGTTAACTAGGATTAGAGGCTCATTCTCTACGACAAGATAGTAGAGATTAGGATCTGCGTCATTCTTGATGAATCCCATCTTCTGCAAGTAGCCATCAATTCGATGGTTCCATGCTCTAGGTGCCTATTTAAGCCCATCCATACAAGGCTTTCTTCAACCTGCATACATGAGATTCCTTCTCATGTGTCTCAAAACCTTCTAGTTGTTCAATGTATACTTCTTCTTCTATCACCCCATTCAAGAATGCCGTCTTGACATCCATCTGGTGAATCTCCCACCCCATATGTGCTGCAAGGGATATCATGGTTCTAATAGAAGTATACCTGGCTACTAGGGCGAAGGTTTCTTCGTAGTCTATACCTTCCTTCTAAGAATACCCCTTAGCCACAAACCTGGCTTTGTATTTCTCCACGCTGCCATCTGCAGCATATTTGACTTTGTAGATCCATCTCGAACCTACCACTGACCTGTTCTGAGGCCTAGGTACCACTTCCTAGACATAATTGACCATTATAGAATTGTATTCCTCCACCATGACATCTACCCATACTTGATGCTGAACGACGTCCTGAAAACTAGAGGGTTCCCCAACCTGAGCTACTAAGGCTTGGTATTTGTCTGGCTGTCTTCACTCCCTTTTATCATTACTGGGTGCACCAATGAAGTCCTCTGCATCCCGTAGAATCTGTTGGAGTTCCCGGCTTGTCCTTCCATTGGTAGTGGGTACATCTATCAGTTCTTCCTCTTCCTGATATTCCTCTTGTTCTGAAGCTTTGCCTTTAGGAGAATTGATGGTATTAGTTAGTGGTTGGACCAACAGATCGTCTTTTCACTGCTCTTCGGAAGACATTTCTCGGGATTTGCTACAAGCTCTGTCTTCCATGAACTTTACATCCCGCTGAACTACTACCTTCCTATTCTCTGGAAGATAGACTCTATATGCCTTAGCATTCTTGCTATATCCCACAAGATATCCTTTCTCAGTAGTTTGATCCAATTTCTTTCTCTTTTCTTCGGGTATACGACAATACGCCAAACTCCCAAATATCTTGAAATCATTGACTTCAAGTGTCTTCCCGATGAAGACACTTTCCAGAGTGGTCTCGCCCAATGCCCTGTGAGGAGTCCTGTTCTTGACATAAACTGTCGTGCTGCATGCTTCTGCCCACAAGAATTTGGGCATATCTTGATCATACAACATTGCTCTAGTTGCTTCCACAATAGTCCTGTTTTTCCTTTTTGCTACTCCATTATGCTCTGAATTTTAGGGAGCTGTCCACTCTTTTTTGATGCCTTCCCTAGCGCAAAAATCGGTGAAGTCTCTGTCAACATACTCTCCACCATTGCTTGAGCGCAACACTTTTATCTTCTTTCTTGTCATATTCTCTACTAGAGCCTTGAACTCTTTGAATCGACCAAAGACCTCATCCTTGGTTTTCAGAAAGTAGATCCAAGTCTTCCTGGAATGGTCATCGATGAAGGTGACAGAGTATTCGACACCACTAAGAGCTTTTGTGGACATAGGTCCGCAGATATCTGAGTGTATCAATCCCAGAACACTCTGAGCCCTATTGTTACTTTTGGAAAAAGCTGCTTTGGCATACTTGGCTAGAGCGCACCCTCTGCATACATCATCTTGTTCAGTACTTAATTTTGGAACTCATGATACTGTTTTTCCGAGAATTCTCAGGGCCCCAGGGTGAAAGTGTCCCCTCCTCCTGTGCCATAGTTCATTCAAATCTTTATCCCCACTACTGCCTATTAGTGCCATAATGCCATTGGAGATTCTAGCTGTAATCTATACAACCTGTTACTTCTGATTCCAATTTGGGCATTATTTTTCCAACTCGGGTGTTTGACATGTACTTTCTCCTTAATGAAGTAAATGTCATAGCCCTTGTTTTGAAGTTGAGATACAAAGAGTAAGTTCATCCCCAATCCTGGCACATGCAGCACATTGGTTACTCAAAGCCGATCTCCTGCTTCTGTTTGAAAGACTACAGTACCTCTTCCTACGGGGGTACATTTTGCCTTATTTCCCATTGTGATCTGAAAATTCGCCCTTTCTTCCCGATAATTTGAAAAACATTCTCGTATCTCTATCATATGCCAGGAAGCTCCACTATCTATATACCAAACCTCAGAGAAGGCAGAGCTTGCTAGGTAAGCGACTTCTTCTTCCAATCTGGAATATACCATAGAATAATCATGTTCCATGTTCTTCGTGCTTTCTTCTTTCTCTAGAGATCTACGTGAGTCCCTATGAGTTGATGCCTTAACATCATGCTTTTGACTCATAGGAGATTTCTTCTCTCCTGTTGCCCGATCTTTGCTCTGATACCATGTGAAAATTTCCAAATGCGAAATTCTACTACAACAACTGATTTATTTCACCTACTTATTTCTCACAATAAGTTATTTACGAAATCCCTTAAGTAAATATTAAAATAAATTCTACTGCAGTTATCACATAATTACATAGAGAAAATAACAGTTATATACAAGCACAAGAACCAATCACATGAACACAGTTTTTTTTGGACAATTGTCCTTAGAAAAACCCAATGTCGGACAAGCAGTGCAATAGATGAGGGTTTTATTAATCTTCAACAACAATTGCTTTAAAAGGAATGATTTTATAGAGAAACTGAGGCACTACTGAGAGAAAACACCTGAGACAAGGTTCATTCATCTCCGAGAAAATTTCTGACACCTCGGAGACCCTTCTCCCACTTCTCCGTCACTTCTGCATCACTTTGCGTTAGCTTGCGTGGGGGCTACGTCTTCCCTCTGCGCTGTCTCTTGATATCCCTGCGTCACCTCCTCCTCAGTAACTGGTGTCACCTCCTCCTCAGTCACCGACCACTGTTGATGCCCTCCTCTTCCTCCACCCTGCAACTCCTCCTCTGAAATCGATCTCCTTCTCTTTGAGAATCGATTTTCCTTAGGACACTGAGTATTTGCCGATGCGTCTCCAAATGATCCTCAAGTCTTCTCTTATACCTTTCCCGTTTATGAATCAACGACCGAGATTAAGTCTCTAATGAATGACGAAGATTAAAACAGACTTGATCCTCGTTTCTTTGAAGCTTCTCACCCTTATCTTTATTAATACCCATTAATATTTTTATTTTCCTAGGTTTAGATTTAGGAACCCATTAAAAATATATATTATTTTAAAAACTCCTCATCCGGGTGGAATTTCTCTAAACGATTTCTGGGTCTTGGAGATCTCATGTATTCTAGCCCCTCCACAAAATTTTGGAGCTAGAGCACATCCGATGCTACCCAAAATCCACAATTTTGGACCTGGATCAACTGCTTAGTGTGTGGTGCAAGAATGGAGCCCGCTGAGCAATTTGGTCTAGGTGCACCATCATCATCCAATAGGTGGAACACAAGCAAGCCATGAGTGAAACTGAAGGATCCCATGGAGTGGCAATCTGCTCTTTGTTATGGTGGAGACCCATGGCTCTCAACTCTCACCCTACAAATGTCAATATGACCCTCTGGAGGGCTTCAACCTCGTATAGGGAGACCAAACCCCAAAAAAAGACTCATCTGCAATCTTGTATAAGATCCAATGTGTCACCACACCTTCCAATACAACCGAACATTAGTGCATTTGAGTAAATGGACTTACAAATCATGGAACCAAGTGGACATTTCATAGTGGCATGCCCTTCCATAATGGGTTTGAGAACGTACAAGTGTCTCCAAGTTCAAGAAGAAGGTTAACCAAGGACCCTGTTAGGTGGTTTTAGCCTCTAAGGGGGTGACATGTCCATGGTACATCCATCAAATGGTAGATAGTATGTGAAGTAATGATGGAATGGAGTGGGGCATTTGGGGATAGCTCCAAGCCACATGCCATAGTACAAAGGGTAGCTAAAATAAGGGAAGCCCACACTTGGGTATATGAATGTAGGAGGGAGTAATCATGGTACATGACTTAACTCGACCATTGGTTTTCCACCCCTCTTCATATGCCTTTTTCCTTTCGTAACTGCTTGGGGCTCCAGAGGATGAGAGCATGATATGTAAGATATAACAGTGAATACCCCCTTAAGGTGGGGCAGTTCATTACCCACCAAAGGTTGGGACAATCATGGGTTCCTTAATGATGTAAGGGGCCAATATGAGGGGCCCTAGGAACCAGGGTGATGGCCATGATGATAGGGGTAGATCTCATGTTTGGCTTTTTCCCATGTGCTAAATTTGTTTGTCCCAACCATCTTTTGCATTTTATGATACATTTCTCGTTGAAAGTGACCAAAGTATGTTTTTTTTTCTCTTTTAGTTGCATTAACCTTCGGGACATTGTTTCAAGCCCGACCCAAGATGTGGACATGGGGAGGGGCAAGCTAACTCCTTGTGGACCCAATTTACAAATGTGGACCTGAATAGGAAATATGGTGAATAGGGTTAGAATGAGTCGAGGGGAGTGATGTATATGGTGTTGGGAAGCAAGACCATGCTACCAAAATTGGTGTTTCCAATGTAGTGCCACACCTAAAGCTAGTAGCCAATAAAGGAGATCCCACGAGACTAGAATACAAGGTTAACCATCAAATTGGACACATGAGAGGAGTACAAACTATGCCACTTTTTCTACCGAATCCCCCCACTAATCCATGCCCAAAAGTGTCCAGGATACGTAAACAAAAGTACCCAACTACACAATGAATAGCCATACCTTCAGGGTTGGAAGGCCCACCTTCAAACATATGATCATAGTAGATGGGTGAGGGAGCATATGGCTAGCTTAGGTGGCAGAGATAGTGGCACATCGAGCTATCTGGTGGCTACAAGGGTTTGTTGGCTACCGGCTGAGGGCCATATAGGAGAAACATTTTCTCCTATGGATACTACCCACGAGTAATGGCTAAGAGGTACTTCGCCCACAAAAACCTTGTGTGTCAGTTTCTCCCAAACTCAATACCCTATGGTTGTGGGAGTACTTCCCATGCTACACAAGTCAACACTCCCTCTTAGTGAGTGAGGTGCTTCCAATGCATGGAAATAACCATCATAGCCGGCGACACTAACCCAATCTTTGGCATTCGCCACTGCAACATACCTTGTAGAATGAACCACAATATCTCGGTAGTGTCTCTGCCTCATCTCGTCAGAACTTAAAGATTCAAACTTCCATAAGGAATCTCCCTCTGAAGCTAGACTCCCTTTGAGTCTACAACCTCCACTAGTTCACACTGTTACTGAACTTGTGTCCTACAAGGTCAATCCAGGTTGCGGTTGAACATGGGCCACATCACTACCGCAACCCAACATAACAAGCGATGTCATCCTCCTGGGTCAAACACTATACATGCACTTAGCTCCAATCTAGGATGTGCAACATCATGACTAAAGGAAGATACTAGCCTACCATCATCTCGTCCATCACATGAAGCCAACTCATCCATGCCAAGGAAACCCTTGAGTAGTCCCAACGATTCATGACAAGTCATAGGAAGTCCATGATCAACGACTTGCCACACGACAAACTGTTGTTCACTAGGTTCACCACCAATCCACCAAAACTCCTAGCCCATCTCACCACTTAGTTAGTTCAGACCACATCTCCATGCCCTTAGCAAAACCTTCTGCTCCATGCTCTAGACAATCTTAAATCCCTTTGAGTTGCTTCAATGCACACACTCTAATCCAGTGGTCCTTCAAAGTAGCTATGATACCATGTTGACTTTTCTCCGGCTCTTAATAATCAGGTTTATGTTTAATATCACTGACACAAATTCAATGAAATGGCACAAAACTCCTCCTTTACACAACGGAAAACAAAAAGCTATGAATCAATTTTGTGCACATGACAATTTTTAAATTTTAACCCACTAGTTATATTACAAACTTTAATATAACAGTCTTAGGGATCCTGTACCAGGGATGATGACCCTTACATTCAGCCCTGATATAAGGACACAACTAGGTCTTGGTGCCAATAACTATGACCACCAATCTTTCCCTGAACAAGATACACTTGACCTACTTGTTGATGTAGCACTCCACAACCCTTTTAGTCCACGTACCTTAAACAGATCTGGTGGGTACTTTGCCTCCCCATCTGTCAATCACTGCAACTTTTGCAACTTCCGAATGCTTGCATCTCCTGCTGCCCAACCAACCACTATCAATCCTCCTCCTGCTCCAAGAGCGATTGAACATAGGCTCAACTATCTGCCCACTAGCAGCCCTCTTGCTCCACCAAGATGTTTGCTCATAGGGTCTTTCGGATCTACCCTCTTATCAATGATTTGAAACAGCAAATCCTTGAACTAGGGCTCCATCAGATCTGCCTCCTAAGAGTCCCTTTGCTCCTCCAAGGGTCAATGTACATGAGGTCTTCCAGATCTACCCACCATCCATCTCCTTGCTGCTCCAAAGGTGACAGAACTTAGGGCTCAACAATCTGCCCTCATATCACTGAAGTTGCCCATCTGCAACCTACTGAACTAGGGCACACAAATCTTCCCTCACACTGTGACATGTTAGCTCCTTTGTCACTCTCCTAAGGGCATCCAAAACTGCTCACACATAGTAAACACTTTGACTGATCTAGGGCTCCTTGGCATAACCACTAACATTCCACAAAGACACTATGCATAGGCTTTCTTCATCTCATCACCTTTAGTACACATCTCTCCTTAATTCTGCCCACATCTCCTCACCTCATGATAGCGCTACAGCCATACACATTTCACCCCACCTCTGTCCACTTTCACACACTTATTTTGAGCAGTCTTCAGAGTAGTTTAGCTCCCTTTTTTGGATCAAATTTCTCACAGAACTATGTACACAAACTAAGTCATGGTTTCTGTCAAACCAGAGATAATACAACCCCTTTTAGTGTCTCAAACCTCTCCACTTGTGCCCATAATAGATTGCTCTTCAACTGAAGTTTAGAATAGATTTAAGGGTTGATATATGTTGACTGTTCATGCATTGAGAAAACCCTAAATAGGGCATCAAGGACAACCCACATATCAGTCTTCTAACAACCTTTAGATGACTGAACTTGGGTAATATAAACTGTTGTCAATTACCCTAATTGACAAACCCCCATCACCTAGTAACCATCACATGAAAGACACAACCACATACTTGTTATACTCTTAACTAGGTCACAGACTAGGGCTAAACTTTGATTGAGATTTTCGGCCTCTAAGATATTCAGGCCTATGGCCCTAGTATCGATATACAATTCATGGTAATGTTAAATTCTCAAAGTAAGTGACATTCTCCTTTATCTTTCATTTCATCCTTTTACTAAATTTTTTAACTTTTCCATGAAATGAATTAGGATGTCTGAGAGTGGTTCCAATCTCATTGGATTTCATATGGAGAAACTAGAACTTTAGATCTCACTCAAAATCTAGCAGACTTATCAGTTTTTCAAGATTTCAAGATTGAGGGGGATTGCAATGTTTCCATTGGATTTTGTCATGTACTAGGGTATGGAATTTATATTTAATCAAGAGCACCAAGCCCTCTATGTACCTTGATGTTAATGACATTGGTTGTCAAAATCCTCTATCATGACCTACTAAAAATGTACCCATCACTCAAGCAAAATCTTGACTTGACATGCTACATATTTTCTATCTTATGTTAATGCTTAGAGAGTGATTTTGATGATATGTTGGTATTTGTTGTAGCATGACTTTTTGGATGTTAGAGACCATATAGAGGCTCTTTGTTGATGTATTTTTGGTTCAGAGGTAGATTGCACTTGATGCTATTTTGGTTATGGGCACCCTTACATGCTATATAAATGAAAACTTGTAATTTGTGGACCTGTGGTTGATGAAGATTATAACTACTAGATGAATGATGTTGCATGGTTTAATCCATGTTTTTTTTTTATCACTAATTCATCATTCTACATGCTTTTGTTTACATATATGCATCAAAATATATATTATATAAAAATCGCTCTCAAAATCACTCCCGACCGGGAAGCTTTTGAAAATATCACTCCCTGCTCGCGCTCCTGCTCGTGCTTCCAAGTAGCCTAGGTATGACTGGACTCACTGATATTCAAGTTATTTCCATCATCTATTCACTCAATCTTCTAGGCTTCTTGGAGTACCAGTCCCAGATCAAGGTCTAAAGCAATTCGAGATTCCATCTGGTGCAACTATATCCCCCCAACAAATGATTCAGTGGTTAAGTGGGATGCCTAATTCTTAGAAAATTGTTGGAGGGGTGTGTTGGGTGTGGAGGAGATGTAGGAGGCAAATGGCAATGTAAATTTTGTTTGATTAGAAAAGCTGATTTTTATGACTATTGTTGTGTAGTGGCATGATCAAAAGGCGTTTCTGTTGTGTTGCCTTGGAGATGCATATGTAGACTTGCTATTAGTTTTGAATGTTATCATCAGTGTGGACAATTATGCATCATATATACTGTGGGATTTTTGATGTATGCTTTTGTTTGTGCTATTAGTTTAGTTCATATGTATTCTCCAACTGATTTGAACCCTAGCTTGAATAATGGACATTTTTGTTAGTGTTTTGAGATAATGAATGTTTTAGCTAGTTTAAACATAACCTTTGTATCACAAGTGCTATTGGTTTGTGAAATATATGCTTATCTGGTATGTTCTTTATTGTGGCAGATGGAGCAAGGATGCCAGCATGGGTTGACACTTATGAGTTACCTATCACTGCTGTAAGATTGTTGATGCATTTCTCTATTTCTTTTTTATTTCTAGTTTGGAGGACAAATACTAGAATTCTTTTATCAGTCTGTTTTGTCATGGCTATACATATTATAGGTGTTATAAACTGCACTCTGACATAGCTTTTGGAACTCAATAGTAAAATGATCACTTTTGTTGATCAATGGCATTCTCTTTGAGTTACTCATATGTGATTTCATGATGCACCTAAGGTCAGTTTAATCCTTAATTTGAAAAGGAAGGATGTCGTGCTCATATTTAACAGGGTAAATTTAGAACAAAGTTTTCAAAAGATAAAAGAGAACTTAGAGAATGTCTGAACAGTGAGAAATTTCCTTCCAAAGAAGTACAACATCTATGGCATATCTAAATACGACTAATAAAAAATATCATAGGGAGATGATATTTATTACCTATTATCAACATGTACCTTTAATGCAACCTCGCTAAACACCTTTCAATTACCCATGCTTTGTGAAAATTCTATCACTACAGCAACTAATTTATTTTTCCTACTTATTTCTTCATAAGTTATTCATGAAATTACCTCAACAAACATTAAAATAAATACTGCTGTAGATATCACACCGTTATACAGAAACAAACATATGCACACATTGACACAGTTATTTTGGACTAATGTCCCTGCAAAAACCCAATGTGGGAAAACCGGTGCAACAAGGGAGGATTTTATTATTCAACAATTTTCTTGTACAACAGGGTGCCAAACTGGCTTACCCACAGATAGACAAACTTCCAGCGCTTTTCTAAACCCAGCGTAGGCCCTACTGACCTCTGCTATAGCCTGAAACCCTCTGTGTCAACCTAAAACCCTCTGCGTCAACTTGAAACCCTCTGCGTCAACCTACTGAGGCTATGCGTAGCCTCGTTGGGCTTCTGCATCGCTCCTATAGCCTCTGCGTGGATGGCGCAGGCCATTCTGGCTCTGTGTAGTCTCTGCTACCTCTGCATGGCTTCCTCTGGCTCTGCGTCTACCTCTTCTGCGCTAATCTCATATCTCTTTGTTTCGTATTTGTTGCCTCCTGACTGCTCTCCAGACCACTGGTTCAATTTCTCAGCAAACCCCGCTCCAGAAACTGAATTGTCTGGTCTCCCTCAATGTGTTCTCCAAGTGCCTGTTGACCCTGCCGCCCGCACCTACCTACCAGTTAGCGAGAAAAGCCTTCAACCCCACAAGGTGTGGTTGGTGGCAGGGAACTCAGAGAAGGGGCTGTCACACTGATCCCAACTCTCTCCGTTTTAGCTATCTCCTAGGTTAGCTAAGGGGGGTGGTCCCTAAATGGAAAGTTAAGCTAAAAGCTAAGATGTGAAGTTCTAGGAGAATTATTTGAGTTAAATAAGATTGTCAATCTGAGATCTAAAATCAAAACGTAATATAAGCAATAGCCATTAACCGTACGATAAACAGGAAACACATAAATGACTAGTGCCTTAAAAAAACGTTGTTATTTCAGAAATGAAAATATTTTTGTTTGTATTTCTTTTTATGCTCAGAATGGAAACGAATGCTTTTAAATGAAAAGAGAAAATTTGTTTTGACTTTTCAAAATAGAAACTAAGCTAAGGGTTCAAGAAACCCCCTCTTAAATAAATCTTTTGGTGTCTAATGGGCTTGCTGGCTTGAACAACTTGTGGGACCTTCGATATTGTTGGAGGTGACTATTCCTGCCGAAGAAGTCCTCGCCCTCCAATAGAGCTGGCAACCTGTCCCTTGAAAACACAGAAAACACTTGCAAACGAATTGTTAGTGCAAAAAGAGACTTGGCATATAGAGACCAAGTTGAGCTTGTCATTCAACCGAGAATGGACAAGCTACAACAAGTGTACAAAATATACCAAGCCCAGAAGAGATTTGAGATAGATGCAAATCTCTCCTCCCTAGACAATAGTGTCTTCAGGAAAAATGAAAAACAACTAGATAGCAAATGAAAATTAAATGAATGTCAAACGACACAGGTATACCTCATGTACCAAAGCATGCACCACAAGAGAAGCCAGTAACCCCAAAGACTTTTATTTATTAATGTGAATGCTGAGTACAAAATCCGGCAGAGTCTCCGCCAGCCCAATAGCTCGTTCTATGATTATACAATAAGAGCCCAAGGCTCATATAAATAGGAAATTGGGAGGAGATCCCAAGGCAAATTCCAATGACAAGTGGCAATCAGGTGAAGATCCCAATGAAAAAATGAAATGACAAGTGGCTGCTATGACTGCTGTAGGTGTCCACGTTAACTGATGTGCTGACCACGAATTTGGCTGTCAATGTTTAAACTGCTGTATATAACTGAGTGGCTGAGCGTGTAATTGCTGATTGAACTGCTGTGTGAGTGGCTGTTGGGACTGCCAACGTAAATACTGCCTTTTAAATTGCTGGAAACATGTGTTAACTGCTGTTCATGAACTAGTTTAACTGCCGTATATAACTGCGTATTGGTTGTTTGGAACCTCAGCTAGATGCTGCCCACGTACTGCTGAAATAAATGCTGAGTTAAACTGTTGTTTTAAACATGTAAACAGCTGTGTATAAACATGCCACGTAACTGCTGTGCTGACCATGCAAAACTGCCTGTATTAATTGCTGGAATATACCTGAGACTGGGCCCATGTTGAATGTTTGAATCTGCGTAAATTGCTGCTACGTAAATCACATATGGTGAGTGGGCCAGCGTGGAAGCCGTAAGGGGAGCTGTACGTATTTTTGGACTGCCCACGTAACAAGCTCTTTGGACTATTTCAGCTAATTGCCAACGTATTTATGCTGTTAACTATGACTGCCAGCGTATTTTCTTTCCCATACGTAACTTGCTGATCATGCCCATGTAGATATGCTGTAGGTGATGCGTACGGACTTCTGCCAGCGTTTAAAATTTCCTGTACGAACTTTTTGGCATGGCTGAGCTACGTACATTTTGGTGGGCTGAGCTATGGTGAGGTGGGGTCCCTTCCCACTCACTATATTTTTTTATTCCAAAATTGATTTAAATTAAAACAAAGATGAACTTTAAAAATTCCATGCTTTATGAACTTCAAAGTTGGCCCCCTTGACTTTGACTTTTTGTTGACCTTCTTTGACTTTGACTTTCTGCTGAAACTTTGACTTGAGGTGGGCCCCACATTGCTTGCCACATCACCCTTGATCCTCTGCTTGACTTCCATGTCAAAATTTGACTTATTTTGACTTTGGAAAATTTTATAAATTTTTCCAATTATTCATTTTTTTGAATTTTTTCTTCATTTTTGCTACTGTCACTTGAAAAATCGGCTTTTAAGGGACTCAGAGTCATTTTTTGACCCCCAAAGTAGGCTCTGGGAGAATGCTGGGCCTCTGAGGATGAATCTCGAGTGGTCATACGCCCCAGACATTTCCTAAGGCCACTTATTTATGCCTTTACATAAAAAATAATTAAAAAATCCTGTTTTGCGGGAAATTTTTAACTATTAAAAAATCCTACTTAGACCTAGCCAAATTCCACGAAAATTTTTGTGTGATCTAGTATGGTAATATACATCGACCCTAGACACTAAGATGTGTCAGGGGCTCAATCTTCAAACCGTCACCTCGGCTTTGGGGTAAAAATGAGTGAAAAAATCCAGAGACTTATCCGCCTCTGAAAAAGAAGGGATAATTAACCGGATAAAAAAAACACTCCAAGGTGTACTCGTTTGCTGATCGAGTCCCACATCCTAGGCCTGTTACAAATTCAAGAAAATCATACTAGCATCACTTATTACAATTCCCCGTAGGGTGTGGAATCTGGGTACAAAGAAGAAAAATGATGAGAAGATAGAAGGAGAGTTAAAAAACTCTGTTGAATGATGACATCTGATGGTACAAGTGTCCTCTGGATCATCCTTGGGCAATGGAGTCGTCACATAATCATCAGGTGCTACTCCAGCAGTCAACAGTGCCCCTCAAGCCTCCTCCTATACTTTTTCTGTTGACATCTCAACGGCCGAGATTAAGTCCCTAATCAACAGCTAAGATTATATTTGGCTTGATCCATGCCTTTTGGACCATTCTAACACAAATTCATATTAATACATATTAATATTTTATTTTCCCTAAGTTTAGACTTAGGGACTCCATTAAAAATATTAATTATTTTAATATCTCCTGATCTGATTAGAATCTGCCCAAACCCTTTCTGAGTATTGGAGATCTTATGTGCCCCAACCTCTCCACCAAATTTCGTGGCTAGAGCACATCCGATGCTATTCCAAATCAACACTCCTTCTTAGCAAAGACTGTGCTCTAGCAATAATCCTCACTGAGTATTACTCTGATCATCTGACATCGGTACCTGTGCTGATGCTAGGCCTTCCTACCCAACATCCTCTGCACTGCTGCCTCCTACACTGCTGCCCATGACTCTGCTACTGCCACTGTTGCATCTGTACGCCATCTCCCTCTACATCCGTGTTGCTGTTGGTCCTTTCTCCCAACACTTCATCCGCACTGCAACTTCCTCTGCATCTTTGCTATTGTTGGTCCTTTCTCCCAACACTGCATCTGTACTGCAACTACCTCTTCATTCGTGCTGCTAAAGGGTTTCTTTACCATCCCCATCTTTTCCCTGAAGTTGTCAAATTTTGACTCTCCAAGGGCCTTGGTGAGGATATCTGCCACTTGTACCCCTATAGGAGTGTAGCCCAACTGTACAGCTCCTCGTTGGACACAATCTCTGACAAAGTGACACCGAATATCAATATGCTTTGACTTATCATGAAATACTGGATTCTCAGAGAGTTTGATGCAACTTTGATTATCACACATGATCCTGGTCGCCTCCATATTTCCTCTGAATAGGTTTACCAGCAGTTTTCTAAGCCATATGACCTCACACGAAGCTGTGCTTGTTGCCATATATTCTGCCTCAGACGAGCTCAGAGCCACGGACTTCTGTTTCCTACTGCACCAGGAGGTTGTTCCTGATCCAATGTTGAAACAATACCTAAAGGTACTTTTCCGATCCATTGAACTTCTTGCCCAATCTGCATCAGTAAATCCACTCAACCTGATATCCTTCCCCCTGTTGTACAAGAGCCCATAATAAATTGTTCCCTGTAAATACCCGAGAACGTGCTTGGTTGCTGCCCAGTGAGCCCTCTTTGGTTCCACCATGAACTGACTAAGGGTGTTGACAACGTAGCAAATATCTGAACTGGTATTGACTAGATACATCAAGGACCCTATGAGCTGTCAGTATAGGGTGGGATCAACATCCTTGTCTTTTGATGCATCAATCTTCTTCTAGTTGGTGATCTTTGGCGTAGCCATAGGTCTACAGTCTCCCATCTTGAACCTTTTCAGGATTTCTGTAGCATACCTTCCTTGCCCAAGGAAGATTTCTCCTTTCTGCTGCCAAACTTCCAGCCCTAGGAAATAGTGCATTCGTCCCAGATCCTTCATATCGAACTCTGTGGCTAGATTTTTCTTGCAGTGTTCAACGAGTATGGATGATCCTGTTAGGAAGAGATCATCCACATATAATACTAAGATAAGTAGCTCGCTCTCTACGATCAGATAGTAGAGATTCAGATCCGCGTCACTCCTGACAAATCCCATCTTCTGCAAGTAGCCATCTATTCAACCATACCACTCTCTTGGTGCCTGCTTCAGCACATACAAGGCTTTCTTCAGTCTGCATACATGAGACTTCTTCTCATGAGTTTCAAAGCCCTTTAGTTGTTCAATGTATACTTCTTCTTCTATTACCCCATTTAAAAATGCTGTCTTGACATCCATTTGATGGATCTCCCATCCCATCTGGGCTGCAAGAGATATCGCGGTCCTAATAGATATATACCTGGCTACTGGGGTGAAGGTTTCCTCATAGTCAATCCCTTCCTTTTGAGCATACCCCTTAGCCACAAACCTGGCCTTATATTTTTCAATATTGTCGTCCGCAACATATTTGATCTTGTAGATCCATCTTGAACCTACCATAGATCTGTCTTGAGGCCTTGACACCACCTCCCAGATATCATTTACCATTATGGAGTTATACTCCACCATTGCATCTAGCCAGACCTGATGCTGAGCTACCTCCTTGAAGCTGGTAGCTCTCCATCCCGAGCTACTAACTCATGATACCTATCTCGCTGTTTTCACTCCCTTTTACTGTTCCTTGGCTCTTCGATGAAGTTTTCTGCATCATGCAGAATCTGACGAAGTTCCTTGCTGGTTCTTCCGTTGCCAATAGGTGCTTCTGTTCGCTGCTCTTCCTCATCCTGAGAATCTTCCTAATCTGAGGAAGGATTCTTCACTTCCGTTGGTTGAAGAGGTATGACCAATGGATCCTCTTTCGACTGCTCCTTGGAAGGCATTTCATGAGATCTTCTGAAAGCTTTGTCCTCCATGAACTTTACATCTCGTTGTACTACTACCCTCCTGCTCTCTGGAAGATAGATCTTGTATGCCTTAGCATTCTCGCTATATCTTGCCAGATACCCCTTTTCTGCAGTCTGATCCAGCTTCTTCCTCTTTTCTTCGGGTATGCGACAATATGCCAAACTCCCAAATATCCTGAAATGACTGACTTCAGGTGGCTTCCCAGTGAAGACTTTCTCTGAAGCAATCTTGCCCAGTGCCCAATGAGGAGTCCTATTCTGAATGTAGACAACTGTGTTGCATGCTTCTGTCCACAGGAATTTGGCATATCCTGATCATACAACATGGCCCTAGTTGCTTCTACAATAGTCCCATTTTTCCTTTCTGCCACCCTATTCTGCTCCGAATTGTAAGGAGATGTCCACTCCCTTCTGATGCCCTTCTTACCGCAATAATCAATGAAGTCCTTATCGACATATTCTCCACCATTATCTGAGCCCAAGACTTTTATTTTCTTACCTATCAGATTCTCCACTAGAGCCTTGAACTCCTTGAATCGACAGAAAACCTCATCCTTGGTTTTCAGAAAATAGATCCAAGTTTTCCTCGAGTGGTCATCAATGAAGGTAAGGAAATACTCGGCACCGGTGAGTGCTTTGACGGACATAGGTCCGCAGATATTTGAGTGTATCAATCCTAGTACACTCTTGGCCCTGTGGTTGCTCCTAGGAAATGCCACCTTGGCATACTTTCCTAGAGCACATCCCTTGCTTACATCATCTCATTTCATACTCAGATTTGAAACTCCTGTTACAGTGCTCCTGAGAATTCTCAGAGCTCCATGGTGCAAGTGACCCATCCTTCTGTGCCATAGTTCGTGCAAGTCTTTGTCCCCATGACTGCCTATTAGTGCCATTGAAGATTCTAGTTGTAATCTGTACAACCAATTACTTTTGATCTCGATCTGCACTTTCTTTTTCCAGCTCATGTGTTTGACCTATACCTTTTCCTTGAGGAAGTAGACGTCATAGCCCTTGCCTTGTAGTTGTGACCGGAAAGTAAGTTCATCCCCAATCCTGGCACATGCAACGCATTTGTGGCACGAAACCTCTCTCCCGATTCTGTCTGAAAAACTATGGTACCCTTTCCTACTGGAGTACACTTTGCCTTGTTCCCCATGGTGATATGAAAGTTCATCTTCTCTTCTCGATATTCTGAGAAACACTCCTTGATTCCCATCATATGCCACAAGACTCCACTGTCTATATACCATACTTCTGATGATGCAACATAGTCATGCGCGCCACTTCTTCTTCCAACCTGGAAGCTAACATAGAGAAATCGAAATTTCTCTCTCTTGTGCAATCTTCTGAAAATCTGCGTGAGTCCCCTGAGGTGGATGCCTCTACATCGTAGTCTCGACCCATAACTGATTTTCCTTTTCTGTCTCTGATTACTTGCTCTGATACCATGTGAAAATTCTATCGCTGCAACAACTGATTTAATTTTCCTACTTATTTCATCATAAGTTATTCATGAAATTACTTCAACAAACATTAAAATAAATACTGCTGCAGACCGTAATACAAAAACAAACATATGCAGACATTGACACAGTTATTTTGGACTAATTTCCCTAGAAAAACCCAATGTGGGAAAACCGGTGTAGCAAGGGAGGATTTTATTATTTAGCACTTTTCTTGTACAACAGGCTTACCCACAGATAGACAAACTTCCGACAGTTTTCTAAACCCAGCGTAGGCCCTACTGACCTCTGCTACACCCTAAAACCCTCTACGTCAACCTAAAACCATCTATGTCAACCTGAAACCCTTTGTGTCAGCCTATTGGGGCTCTGCGCAGCCTCTCTGGGATTCTGTGTCACTCTTGCAGCGTCTACGTGGATGACGCAGGCCCTTCTGGCTCTGCGCAGTCTCCGTTGCCTCTGCGTGGCTTCCTCTGGCTCTGCGTCTGCCTCTTTTGTGTTGATCTTCCATCTCTCTGTTCCGTACTTGTTGCCTCTTGACTGCTCTCCAGATCACTGGTTCAATTTCTCAGCAAACCCCACTGCAAAAATTGAACTGACTGGTCTCCCTCAGTATGTTCTCAAAGTGCCCCTCAAGCCTCCTCTTATAGTTTTTCTATTGACATCTCAATGACCGAGATTAAGTCCCTAATAAATGGCTAAGATTAGATCTGACTTGATCCATGTCTTTTGGACCATTCTAACACAGATCCATATTAATTCATATTAATATTTTATTTTCCCTAGGTTTAGACTTAGGGACTCCATTAAAAATATTAATTATTTTAATATCTCCTGATCTGTTTAGAATCCGCCCAAACCCTTTCTGGGTATTGGAGATCTCATGTGCCCCAACCTCTCCACCAAATTTCGTGGCTAGAGCACATTCGATGCTACCCCAAATCAACACTCCCTCTTAGCGAGGAATGCGTTCTAGCAATACTCCTTACTGAGTATTACTCTGATCATCGGCATCAGTACTTGTGCTGATGCTAGGCCTTCCTGCGCAACATCCTCTGCATTGCTGCCTCCTGTACTGCTGCCCATGGTTCTGCCGCTGCCACTGTTGCATTTGTACGACAACTCCCTCTGCATCCGTGCTGTTGCTGGTCCTTTCTCCTAGTACTGCATCCGCACTGCACCTCCTCTCATCGTGCTACATCGTGTTGCCCACTGTTGCACTGCAACTCAGTTATCAAGAAGTAAGTAACTGATCTCCCAACTGACCTCCTTGTTGGGCTAGAGACACCCATTAATGCTGAAGCTCCCTTTGCCGCTGACAAGTGCTCCCTCTCTTTGACCTCTGTGCTGCTGCAACAACTCTCCATCTCGCACCGTTGCACACCTCTCTGTGCCGTCCTGCACTGGTGCAACACTCCTGTACCTCTCACACTGCTACAACCTGCTAGCTCTGCGCTGTCTCGGGACTCCTGAACTGTAGCTCTTTTTGCTGCCCCATACGCATCCGTCTCAACCTACTCAACCAATCCCTCTACTCCTCATCAGGGCTCCTGTAGCAAGGTCTAATCCAAGAGACTAGGTACCTCAAGGATCCTGCGCCTCATCGCCTGTAGTCCATCTGACTACAAGTCGATGTCTCCCCACTTCCGCTCAAGTGGTGCGTGTGCACTCATGGCACAATAATCGTCTGTCAAAACTTCCTTCTCTGCCCATGCTGGCGCTCCCTTAGTCTCGGAAGACTCTCCCTTACTCTTCTTCCTTGGGCACTGGGTCGCATAATGACCCATCTCCCCACAGTGGCAGCACTTGATCTTGGAGAGATCTTTCTTTTTCCGCTTCTCCTGCTTTCCCTCAAATGCTAGGGCCACATCCTCCTCCCCCTCCTTGACCTTGATCCCCTTGCTGCTGCTACCCGTCTTCGACTGCAGTCTATTCTCTTCCTGGCGAAGAGCTGCCCACATCTCATCCCAAGGTGGGAGAGTCCCTCTGCCCAGGATACCCTGGACAAACACTTCCCAATCGTTTGAGACAACATTCAGGGTTGTCCTCACCATAAGCTCCTGATCTGGTGTCGCTCCTATGGTAGTCAATTGGTCTCGGATCTCATTCAGTCCTCCGAGGAAGGTGTCAATCGATTGACCCTTCTTCATCTGATACGACTTCATTTGGTTATCGAGCAACATTCTTCTCTGCATAGAAGTACACTGGTACAGGTTCTTGAGAGCCTCACACATCTCAACTGCCATTCCCTTCTCGGCTATATGTGGTACCACATGATCCTTGACCCCATCAAGGATAATGCACTTGGCCCTCACTATCGCCTCTTCGTACTTGTCATTTTCATTGGGCTCGACTGGGACAACTATCACCTTTAAGGCGAAGTTCTTGACACGATTCCTATCAAGCAGTGATAAGATTCTGGCCTTCCAGACTGCGAAGTTCGACGCTACGTCCAGTCTATCCTGGTCTCTTACCTCATGTAGTGCCATGATGCTCCTCTACTTCCCTCCTGGAAGTTCTTTGTTCGACTCCTCTGAGTCTCTACTTCCCGTCTCGAAGTTCTCTTCTGGACTCGCTCTGAGTCCTGATTTCCCTCCTGGAAATCCTTGTGCTGCTTGTCGAGATGCCCCCTACTCTGATCGTCTTGTGCAACTGCACTGCTGATCCAGGTTCCTCGGCTAGAAAACTCGGTAACAACTCCTTTGGCCTTGCTTTGTCAGGTACTGTTTTGACTACAGTACCTCACCAGCTCCACTCTACAATATTCCTGCAGTTTTCTAGACTCCAGCAACTGCCTCTCTGTGAACTGTGTTAGCCCCTCTTTGCCACATGCTGGCTTTGCATCACCACAGATGGGTCAGCGTCAGCAGCGCTAGCCTCTCTGAGGCTCTGCGTAGCTCCCAACTTCTTCTGCGTGGATCTGGCTAGCCCACGTCACACTTTTTGGCCTCTATGCTGCTAGAAACAACTTCTGTCACCTCGAGACTGTTGTTTTCTGCTGCTATTGCTCCGCTTGGCTAATGTCTCTTAGTCCCCCTGTGATCAACAATTATTCTTTGATACCATGTTGAAGTTTCTAAGTTTACTTAGTTTAGAAACCCTTCATGCACTTTTTCTAATTTATTCCTACCTACTTGTTATTTTTCTTTAACAAGTTATTTACAAATTAAATACTGAAAATAAACATCAGTGCATGCTCAACATATTACAGATCAACAACTAAAAGAAACAAGAACAATCACATCACATAACACCATTATTTTTGAACCAATGTTTCCGGAAAATCGCAATGCGGGAAAACCGATGCAACTATCTGAGGGTTTTCTTATTAAGCAGTATCAAAGTACAATCTGGGTGCCGTAACTGGCCTACCCAACAGAGAATTTCCTTAGCAGCTATACCTCATAGTTTGAGAGAGATCTCCTGGCTGAAACCCCTGAAAACCCTTTCGGCAGCTCCTTAGCTCAAAACTTCTCTTGCAACCCTAGCGTCTGCCCACTCTGGACTGCGTCAGCCCCTCTCTGTCTCACGCTGGGCCCGCGTTAGCCTTTCTTGGCCCGCGTCAGCCCTAGGAGGCCTTGTGTCAACTCCTCTGGCCCCTTTGGTGCTCTGCGCAGCACTTGGTTGGCCCTGCGTGAGCCCTTGCTAGCTCTGCGTTACCCTCCTTGGCTGATGCGCTCCTCTCCTGGCACAATCTCTGCCTTCTCTGTTTCTCTGTACTCAATGCTCCTCAACTGCTCTCCCGATCACTGATTCTATCTCTCTTAAAAAACCCTGCTCTAGAGAATAGAATCACTGATCATCTGGTGTACTCTCCAAGTGACCCTCAAGCCTTATACTTTTCTTGTTGACATCTCAACGGCCGAGATTAAGTCCCTAATCAACAGCTAAGATTAGATCTTGCTTGATCCATGTCTTTTGGACCACTCTAACACAAATTCATATTAATACACATTAATATTTTATTTTCCCTAAGTTTAGACTTAGGGACTCTATTAAAAATATTAATTATATTAATATCTCCTGATATATTTAGACTTTGCCCAAACCTTTTCTGGGTATTGGAGATTTCATGTGCCCCAACCTCTCCACCAAATTTCATGGCTAGAGCACATCTGATGCTACCCCAAATCAACATGTGATTCCTCATGTTAAAGGTAAGAAAAATGCATATGAGATGTGGGATTCTTTATGCAAGTTATACTTGAGTTCAAACCAAAACAAAAAGATGGTGTTGAAAGAGAAGTAAAGAAACACCAAGATGACTAAAAATGACATAGTTACATCATACCTTACCAGAGTGTCATGTGTGTAATGAGTTGGGTGCTGTTGGTGGGAAGGTGGACGGTTTTGTGCAGGAGGAGCTTAGACTTGGTTCAAGCCATATAGGTCAATAGCAGGGGGATGATGAGGAAAATGTGGCTCTTTCAACAGGGGAAAGAAAAAGGTCCAAGAAAGGTCCTAAAGGTGGGGATAAAAGTAAAAGGGTGGACAAAAAAAAGACATGAGCGGAGTCAAGTGCTTTGCATGTCATAAATTGGGGCACTATACATGTTGGTGTCCTAACAAGAAGAAGAAGAAACAATTTACAACTTCAGCTAAAGTGGATAAGTTTTCCATTCAGTTTGAAAAAGAGTTTTCTTTGCTACTTTCCACGAGTGCAACATCTACCAGTGTTTGGTATATAGATGGTAGGCCTCCAACCATATGATAGGTTTGCGTGAGCACTTTACAAATCTTATAGAGTGGTGTGGATCTTGAGCAGGAGTTTGCAAATGACTACAAAGTGAAGGTAGTTGGGCGTGGGACAATATCCTTTTAGAGGGAGTTTCAATTACACATAGTAGTGATGGATGTATTGTATGTTCCAGGGTTGATGAGCTTGATATCAGTTTCTATCATAGAGGACAAGGGGTATGAGGTGGTGTTCCGAGATGGACAAGTACTTATTCATCCTAAGGGACGTAGTGTCACAACAACAAAAGTGATTGGGATAAGACAGGGGAAACTATATAGGTTTATGTTTCAACTAGCTTAGGCTTTAATACACAATAGCAATAACAATGATTTATGTGAGTTATGGCATAAGAGGATGGCTCATTTGCACCATGGGGATCTTAGGGTGTTGAGGGATATTGTTATAGTATTACCAAAGTTCAATACATAACATTAGGGTGTGTGCAAAGGGCGTGCACTTGGAAAGTAAACCAAGACGATTGTTCCAAACAATGGCAATAAAGCAACAAGGATTGTAGATTTGGTACACTAAGCTATATGTGGTCCAATGTCATTAGTCTCTTTGAGTGGGTATGAGTATTATGTTACCTTTATAGATGACTTGTTTAGGAAGACTTGGATTTACTTCATGAAGACCAAGAGTGATGTCTTCAACAGGTTCCAAGAATTCAAAGCTCTTGTGGAGAACCATGTAGTGAGAAAAATTTAGGTGTTGAGGTCAAATAATGGGGGTGAGTATACCTCCAATAGCTTCAAAAATTTATGTGCATAAGAGGGCATTAAAAGAGAGTTGACAACTCTGTACAACCTGTAGCAGAATGGGGTTTCTAGGAGAAAGAACAAGGCCATTGTTGGAGCAGCAAGAGCTATGTTACATAATCAAGGTCTACCATTTATCCTTTGGGCTAAGGCATGCAACACAATTGTTTATATCTAGAACATGCTTCCTCGTAAGGTGTCGAGGAGTAAAACTCCCGAGGAGGATTTTATAGGAAAGAAGTCTGAAGTTGGGCACTTTAGGATTTTTGGGTGCTTGACTTACTCACATGTCCCCTCAGAGAAGAGGACAAAGTTGGAGCCCATGACATAAAATGGATTTTTTTACAATGAGACTTCAACGACTTATTGGTTAGATATTCCTGCTTTGAGGACAATAATGGTTAGGAAATATGTGAAATTTGAGGAGGATCGAGCTTTTAGGAGGTTATATGAGTCAGAGAAGGGGTGCCGACAAGATCCTAAGTCTTAAGTGAATACAACACAGGCTATAAGGTCATATAGTACAATTTCATAGGCTTCGAGGGTTACAGGTTCTCAGGTTACAAGTTCATATACCATAGGTGCACAATGTTCGAGTATACAGTCTTCAGGCGAGAGGGATGAGCAGGAGGATTCCACTTCATAAGAGGTTGTTTTAGGGAAGAGGAGGCCAAGATGGCTTCAACAAAATTTAAAGGAAGCCCAGGAGTTTGTGGGGAGTCCTAAGAAGGTTGTCAGGGAGAGTAAGGGACCTAGAGGTTTTGCAGGTATATGACTTTGGTGAGCAGCATCAGTGAGTCTGAGTCTTCTACTTTTAAGGAGGCAACAAACTAGCAGGTTTGGAGGGATGCCATTATGGAATAATACAATTCCATCATGAAGAATGATGTGTGGGAGGTTGTACCAAGATCTGAGGGGAAGTCATTGGTGACTTCGAAGGGGCTCTACAAAATCAAGTATACTGTTGATGGCAACATTGAGAAGTACAAAGCACAATTTGTGGCATGGGTTTTCTCACTGTTAGAGGGATTTGACTATGAGGAGACCTTCACACCAATTGTGAGATACACTCCAATTAGGGCATTCATTTCCATTGCAATACAGATGGGTTGGAGGGTACACCAAATGGATGTAAAGACAACTTTTTTGAATGGAATTATATAAGAGGAGGTGTATATCGAGCAACCATAGGGATTTGAGGTGCATAGGCAAGAGTCTCATGAGGGCAGGCTAAAAGGGGCCTTATATGGATTGGAGAAAGCTCCTACAACTTGGTACTCGAGGATTGATACCTACTTGTAACAAATGGGTTTTGAGAAGAGTGAGGTAGATCCCATCCTATACTACATAGTGGTTGGTGGAGATCCTTTTATTCTTGTACTATATGTGGATGATCTCTTTATTACAATGTCAAAGAGGCTCATAACTAGTTGCAAGTGAGACTTTTTTGGGACAGGAGAAGTATGCAATTGACATCTTGAAGAAATTTCAAATGGAGGATTGTAGGCTAATGTCAACACCTATGATAACCATTTGGAAGACGCTGAGTGCTTTTGAGGGTGATTGGTGGATCCCACCTTGTATCGTCAACTGATAGGACCATTGATGTATATGGTCAACACCAGGCTAGATTTGTGTTTTGCTTTCAACACTCTCAGTGAATATATGGTTGAGCCAAGGAGAGTGCACTAGGTGGCAGTGGATTTTGGACTGGACTATGTGAGGGGAGATGGAGTCAGTTTGAATGGTTACACAGACTCAGACTGGGTAGGCAATGTTGTGGACAAGAAAAACATTTGAGGGTGCTATTTCAGTTTACGCTCGATGATTGTGTCATGGCTCAGTAGTAAACAAAAGTCAGTGACACTGAGTTCTACAAAGACAAGGTATATGGTAACTAGTCAGGAAAGTTGTGAGGTCATATGGCTTCACAAGTTACTAGTTGGGTTATTTGATCAATAGTTGCAACCTATGATTATTTATTGTGACAATCAAAGTTGTATTAAGCTCCCAGAGAATCTGATATATCATGGCAAGTCAAAACATATTGGGATCATATACCACTTCATTTGTGATTATGTTTAGAGAGGGGCACTTGAGCTCCAGTATATATCCACAAATGAACATGTTGCAAACATTCTCATGAAGTCATTGATGAAAGGCAAGTTTGTGTTTTTCAAAGTTGGGTGTAACAAACAATGTTTGTATATACTTTGATACCAATGTAACGAACAAAGTTCATACTTACAAGTTAAATACTCCAGAACACTTGGAATATGAAGATGTCAATTGAGGATATATATACAGATTGAGAATATGAATGAAGAATATGATGATGAGATTGTTACAAATGAGGGCTTGCCTATATGCCTAGGCAAGTTCCCTTTCATGAATGGTCATGTCTTCAGAAACATGCCTCTTCTATACTAATCACTAATTAATCATATATATATATATATATCATTACCTTCCTCTTCAGAAAGCTCTCTCCTCAAAGCTTATTGCTAATAAGACATGGCATCATGTTTCTTTGTCTTGTAATCTATTTGCATTTTTCAGATTTCTTCGAGTTGCCATCTTCAATGATACAAGATGATAGGATCTTTTGAGTGATAAACAAAATTGTCGAACTGAGAAGGGATTTGCCCATCTTAAATCAATCTTCTGTGGAAGTTTGTATTTTATTGATAGATGGGATAAATTGTTATCGTAAGATTGGATTGTGCAAACATGAATATTCTTCAGAAAATTAGCATGTTATTCCGTTCTGATTGATAAATATATGTACACTGATTGAGATGTTTTCTCTTTTAATTCGTGTATCAATAATGAGTTCTTGTGATTTGATTTCCCCTTATCATGCATATGGCAATTTCCTGATTTAATTCAAGTATTGAGGTTATTGAGTTGGTTACAAAATCTTCACTTGGAATTTTCATCATCTGAAATGCAACATTTGAATATATGTTTTTCCTTTATCTGGTTTGTCATCTTCTTGAGTTGTGATATTCACTGGATCGATATTCATTCATTTTTCTTTAACTTGAGTTGTTACATACAAAGACTTTGATACTTTAATGAATTCTTATCATTTTTAAGTTTCTTAATTTGAGTAAAAATATTTTGGCTATGATTTTTTAAACGTGAAAGTTCTTCAACTTCTGATTCAACTTCATTTTGACCCTCAAGTTTCTCATTTTTTAAATCTTTGATTTGTTCTAACAACTTCTATTAAGGTTTTTTAATCACAATTTTTCTTCTTTATTCTTTGATAGACTCACAAAATTTCTTCTTGGAACTTTCCGTTTCTTTCTTTAGTTTTTGCTTCATAGCGTTGGACTTCTTGATCAATGCAAGTAAGTTTTCTCTGTGGACCTTAAGGGGATTTTTTATTCTTTGATAGACTCACAAAATTTCTTTTTGGGACTTTCCTTTTCTTTCTTTAGTTTTTGCTTCATAGCCTTGGACTTCTGGATCAATGCAAGTAAGTTTTCTTTGTGGACCTTAAGGGAAATTTTATTTTATTTTTTTCATTTTTGTTTGCGATGATCTTGTCAACTTCCTTCTGCATATTTTGCATTGATTTTTGACTTTTTGGAAGGATTGTTTTTGAGATATCTTTTATGTCTTCCGGTGTTACAGTTTCAATGTAACATCCTATAGCGTTATTTTTTCTTTTTGTAAGAAAATATAAACTTTTTCTTTGTATTTAAAATGAACAAGCCTAGTGATTTGATCTAGGGTGAACCCAAAATTATGTCACCTCGATTACCCCATAGAATTGAACAGAGAATTGTGATATAAATGTGTAGTCCCCAACATTTACTTGTAAATCGGTTATGTCATATTGTTTTGTGTTCTAGAGGTCTAATTTTTCGATTATATTTGACTTGAGAATTACCAATTGGTTAGCGAATTTAGAGTTTATATAAATTTTATCTTTGACAGGAAAGATAGAAATAATGACGTATTTTCTTGCAATACTCCCTTTAATTTTAAATAACACACTGAAACATAGTTATATGAAGTTTATGGAAATCTTCCTTTCTCTTATGTTTCCAGAATTATAATCCGTTTTTTTGTTTCTAGTAATTGATTCCATTTTGTATTCATCAACAATTTTGTATACTTTGACTAGGGATTTTATATTCTTTGTATCAGAGTCACTTCTCCAATATATTTTTAATATATAATTCACGATAACTAATACTTTAATTTATAAATTCTTTAATAACCCTTTTTTTCTCTCCTTGTTGTCTTCACCATTCCAATTACAATTTTTTTTTTTTTTTTTTTTTTAAATACCCTTTTTATTTGAACTTGGGCTTTAAAAAAATAGAAAAAAATAATTATTTTTATAATCCTTTATTTTAACAACGTTTGACTAATACTATATATTGAACCAAATTAGTATCCTTAATTATATAAACACCAAGTCCTGTTTATCTCTGATTGTGTTAGCTTGAACAATCGACTTGATTTTCCTTTTTAACTATTTTGACCAATCAATTCTTATAAGGGTGCAACCTTTGGATTGCCACGTTCCAGAAATGGCCCAATGTTTAATGGACATCAATGTTCTAGCGAATCTTGCTTCAATAGAGTCTATTGAATCTACACAACATTTCAAATTAACAAAGACAAGCATGCAAATAATCTTTTAATCTGTGTTGTTGTTGACAGACGTGCACATAATATTTTAATGTGTTGTTGTTGACAAGCATGCAATCGTCAATGTGTACAGACTTGTAATTAGCGGTATGGATGCGTAGGTCTACTAAACGATATTTTGCAATGATTCACAACAATCTATTTTGCGGCTGGAACAAGCAGACACACTCTGTAGTTGACCCTGGGTTGTGGTATGTCGTGACTGCGGGGGTGTGTATGATTGCAACTATGGAAAACGATGGTAGATAGGGTCATTATCTTGTAAAATGGCAATCACACCCCAATTTAGAGTGCCTTTATTAGCACCACTGTGACTTGTCCTGTAAAAGCTCAAATTGGAAGAATGAATATGAGAGGTCCTTAGCGTGTAGCGATGAAGAGCTGACAAATCACTGTCAAACCCATCTTCAGAGCTCGACGAATCGCTCTAAAACTCGTTTTCACAACCTGACAAAGTGTTTGTTTTTTCCTCTTACATAATTACCCCATATATATATATATATATATATATATATATATATATAATTTCTTTCTTTTCTTTTTTTCCCTTTTTCCTGTATATATTAATCTCTTATTTAGTTTTTTTTTCTTTATATTATATATATATATATTTATTTTTTTTTTAATTATATGGTCAAAGGCCTGATGAAACCTGCAAAAGAAGCTCCAACTCTGTGTAGTGAAATGCTTCAATCACAACGATAACAAAGTTGACGAAAAATTGATGGCCAAATGACGGATCAAATTGACTTTTTGCGACCATTGAGGGGCTAGAGGGTCGAACAACAACTCTAATACTATTGTAACGAACAAAGTTCATTTACGCTTTGATGCCAATGTAATAAGCAAAAGTTCGTACTTACAAGTTAAAATACTCCAAAAACACTTGGAATATGAACATGTCCATTGAGATATATATATATATATATATATATATATATATATATAATATATATAATTGGGAGTGGTGAAGAACACTTTTCTCATTAAAAGGGAGTGTTGAGATTTTAATTCGGACAAGTGTCTTCCACATTGGCTTGGTGTCTATCTTGTGAAAGAATGTCCAAAAGTGGTCTCTAAAACACTATAAAGTTGAAGTGATTTTTTGCATTGTTTAATGAGTAAAGTGACTTTAGTGATTTAAGTTGTGATAATGAAAGATTATATCACAACTGTAGATCATATTAGCAAAGGACTTAATCTGAGCCCTTAGATCTAGGTTCAAGGTAAATTCATAATAATGAGATATAAAAGGAGATTCTAGGGAAGAGGCAACATCATTATTATTTATTTATTGATGAAAGAGAGAGAGACATAGAGAGTTGAAGAAAGAGGAGAGTAGTAGCAAGAAGGGGCACAAATATGAAGAGAGTTGGTGGCATGCAAACTGAGGCAAGTATCAACATTTATTTCAATATAAGTCTGTATAGATTGAATATGTAGTACAATGCATTTATTGTGATCCATACAACATAAAATGTGCATAAAAACCAAGATAGAGTTTAACATGATTTTTGAGGCATTGATTGTTGTTAGAAATCTGTATAGATAGTACAAATACCAAGCATAGAAAACAAGGAGCATTTATTGTTGATAGTTCATACAACAATACAATAGAAATCAGGCACAACTCTTGAGGGTCTTGGCACAATTTTGAAGGTGGTGAAGTGGCTCATTTTTTGAGGTAAGTACAATCATTTATTGCTGGAACAATATTGCTATAAACTCATTAATTTCTATGAGCTTATAATAAGATTGACTCTCTCTACTGGTTTTCCCTTCAAGGTTTTTCCAGGGGCATTGCCCAAAATTACCTGTCATTTTATGTGTTTGCTTTTCTATTTTCTGCATCAGTATCGGTAAATGCTTCAATGTGTTTTCTTTATAAGGTTAGTTCATGTATGCATTTATGAATGACCGTTAAACTTTGACAAATAAGAAACTAAGAAAACTTATTGAAACTGAAAACCAGTGATTGGGTCAACGAAAAATTTACAAGTTTTCCATTTGATTTGTTAGACTATAAGAATCAGTGCATTTGAATAGGATAGCACTGAGTTTATACTTAGACAACCATTATAGATTTCTTAGAAATTATAAGAATAAAATGCACTCTATCTACTAGGCCTAATGTACTTTTGTAAAAGAGCATTGAGGCAATTCAAAGTCCTTTTTGAAATGAGTTACATACTTAAGCTACTTCTATGGAAATATATGCAACCTATACCTTCAGTTAAAAGGGTCTTGGAAATATTTATAAAGGACTTTTGGTCACATGGTTGAATGATTGCAAAATTCACTTAGGTAAAATTCTAATTTAATTATGTAAAACCTTGATCCAAGGACACCACATCCCAAGATCTTGATACATAATTTCTTACAAGATAAGTGTTCTTGGACTTGAAAAATGCATATCATATAAGATTCCTATCTAATCAAACATGTGGTTATCCCTACATTATAAAATACTTTACACAAAGGTCAATATGGGAATTGTTCTTGTACATAAGTAATAGAAAAAAGAAACCACTCATAGCAAGTTAGAGATGTAGATCATTATGTGCCTAGCTCATACATAGTTATTAGAAAGCAAATGGAAAATTAAGAAACATCCTTGTTACTTAAATCATAGAAATTGTCTCAACATGGGTATACAAGTTGAAGACTTTTAACTTATGACAACCTTCTTTTCTTTATGTGACAAGTGGTCAACTAAATCAATTAGGATGTCATTATACCAATTGAACATGTTTGGACTTGTTAACTTACCATATAGGGCATGTGCTGATATCCATTGTAGGTTTTGGTCATTCCATCTAGGCTTTGTAAATGGCTAGTAATAGAGACCTTTGCAAAAATTGATGTTTATCTAAACCAACCCGAAGCTCCCTTCTTCTAACTATGAGAAACCAAATACTTCACCTTCTAACATTGGAATGATATTGTCAATCCAATATCTATTTAGATAATTGCATTGAGAGGCGTTGTCTAACTAGTGTGGTAGTGATGTTGTAATGTAATGTTTAACATTTTGACTAAGTCAAATTACATATAAATAACTAAATAAAATTTAAATTAAAAAAAAAATTAATGTAATGTAATATAAACCTTTTAAATCAGGGAAAATAAAAATAAAAATAACAAAATAATAATAAAAATAACAAGGACCCATGGTATTGAGAACCCATAGTATTCATGTAGAATATAACCTATTCAAAAGAGGAAATTAAACCAACTTAAATCTATCTTAACTCGGGATCTACTAATTGTCAAAAGAAACAAAATCTCTTGACAAAAGCTTTAATTCCTCTGACACAAGGAAATTTGGAATTAAGATAAATCTTTTATAAACATATTATTAATAATTCAAATTTCTTATTTCATCCATAAACTATTTCAAGCGATGCTTATTTCCCATCATGAGGAATAACTCTCCCTTTTTTAACATTTAGAGATAAGATGGCCGCAATGAGAACGCTGGTGAAGAAATGGCAAATTGAAAAAAGGAAAAAAGACATGCAGGATCTTCAGACAGTGCAACAGGAGCTGGATAGCATTTTAAAATTGTCAGATGCTAGCTCGTGCTCCTTCAGCATGAAATGCAGCATAAGAGAGCTTGAAAGGAAAAAATATCAATTGCTGAAGCAGGAGGAATCTTTTTGGAGGCTCAAAAGCAGGGCATTATGGCTCAAAGAAGGTGATAAAACCACGAAGTTTTTTCATAAATATGTAAACGCCAGACGTGAGAAAAACACCATCTGGAAGATAAGAGATGGAAATGGAGGCTTTCTTGTTTCCCAACATGACATCACAAAGGACGCTGTAAGACATTTTAAGAGACAATTCAACAGAAGGATAGATGTTGCTTTTCAGGACATCCTATGGGGTATTGAAGTGGTTCCCCAGATGTTTGACGACGAAAAGAACGAGGCCCTGTTTCGGCCTATCACAGAGAACGAGCTTCTTGGAACTTTGAAGTCCTTCAAGAAAGATAAGAGCCAAGGTCCCGATGGCTGGACAATCGAATTTTTCACCCACTTCTTCGACCTCATCAAGCATGATCTACTGAGGATGGTGGAAGCGTCTAGGATGTGTGGCAGCATTCACCATATCACTTCTTCCACCCTGATTGCCTTAATTTCGAAAAAGGGGGAGGTGGAATCTTTTCATGATTTCAGACCGATATCATTATGCAACATCTCTTTCAAAATCATCACTAAAATCATTGTTGAAAGAATAAAAGGTACTCTGGCCTCCTTCTTACCAAAGGACCAACATGCTTTTCTGAAGGGCCGCAATATAATGGATGCAGTGGCTAATACACAGGAGTTCCTGTTCTCTATGTCTTCTCAAAATACAGAAGCGGCCATCATGAAAATAGACTTGCAGAAAGCTTTCGACCGCTTAGACTGGGGGTATATTGAATGTCTTCTGGCTAAGACTGGTTTGAGATCCAATGCCATCTGATGGATCATGGCCTTCATAGAGAACGTGAACTATGCAGTCATTATCAATGGTATTCCCTCTCATTATTTTCAGGCTGAGAGAGGCTTGCGCCAGGGATGTCCCCTTTCGCCCTTTTTATTCATTCTGGCTATGAACTCTCTAAGCATCCACATCAATAAAGCGGTCACTGAAAACCAATGCAAGCCTATTAAGATTTGCAGGCAAAACTTCATTTCGCACAACCTTTTCGTTGATGATGTGCTCTTATTTGCTATGCTATGTAGAATTTCGTGGATGTGTTTAAAAGATATTCTTGAAAGATTCCAAAGAGCCTCCGGGCTTTTTATCAACAAAGGGAAATCCTCACTATATCACAACGATGCCAACATGGAGATGGTGAATTGGATTTCTGAGTTATTCGGTATTGAGACAAGACCGCTCAAGGAGGGCCTCATATATTTAGGCTTTCATCTCAAAGCTAAGGGTTATTCCAAGTATGACTGGCAATGGCTGACAAAAAGATATTATAGAAAGATATCTGCATGGGAACATCGGAGTCTATCCTTGGCAGGCAGAGTCATTCTTTCTCAATATGTTTTAATGTAGATGGTTGTTTATTGGGCTCATTTATTCTTCCTCCCCACAAGCATTATTCTCGGTTGACCAAAGTTACTTGGGGTGGAAAATCTGAACAGACAAAGTTCCATCTCTCTAAAATGGATAGAATTTCATTGCCTAAGTGCCTTGGGGGATGTGGCTTAATGGACTTGAGGGCGTTTGGAAAGGCTCTATTATGTAAATTTCTCTGGAGAGGGATCTTTGGGGATGGTCCATGGAGTACCACTATTAAACTAAAATATATGAAAGGCAAAAATCCGGAATATTGGTACAGAACTAGAGCAATTGGAACCAAACATGGATCAGCCATTTGGCTCAGTTTTCGGAAGGTTGAGAAATACTTTTTAAAGAATCTAAGGTGGAGGATTCATACTGGAAACAATATATTAATTGGTCTTGATTCTATTGCCTGCAGTCACGGGATCACTTCATTTCCTGAAATCCTCTTGTTTTCCCTTCACAGAAATGGTACTTTTACATGGGATAAACTTATCTCTGAATGGTGCGGACTTGATCCTTTATGGAAGGATGCCACTGATCAAAGATGCTCTAAAGGTAGCGGGATTCAACGTGATGGAACGACTGATCACCTAACTTGGTCCATGTCAAATGCTCAGGTGACAACGAGAGTAAAAGATATTTATTTTGACTTTATTTCTTCAAGGGTTCTGCATAAAAGCTCTATTTTCCCAATGGCTCTCTAGAAACCGGGGTGCCCCCTAAGATGATTTTTTTCGCATGGTTGGTGTTTAACAACAAGAACCTGACATGGGACAACTTGAAGAAAAGAAGCTGGCATGGCCCAAGCAGGTGTTCGATGTGTGAATCAGACGAAGAGTCAAATCTCCACAATTTCTTCCAATGCAAATCCTCTCAACAAATCTAGTATGATCTGGCCATTATTTTTGGTTTTGCTCATGTTGTTTTTGTTTCTATCCATGCAGCTTTCGAATGATGGTGCAATCAAGGAAGCCAAGGCGTTTTCTCATCGTTATTATGTTATGGTGCGCATGGAAGTGGAGGAATCACAAAATTTTCCGAGATTCCAAAGATCCCTATAGTTCCATTTTGCACCGCATCATTGCTATCTTCGACTCAACTCCAAAACAGTTGGCCAATTAGCTCGGGCTACATGTCTATGGCTATTGTTTTTGGAATCATTGGTGAATGTGGTATCCTGGTTGCTCTTGGAATATGTTTATCCCGATTATATTTTTTGTGCATCTTCTCCATATTCCTGAACTTGCTGTAAATGTGTTTGCATATGTTTTATGCTCTTGTTTCTCCATGATGTAGGTATTTGTCCTTTTGTATATGGGGCTTGCTTGGACATCTGTCTTTTGCTGTTTCTCATATGTCCTGGATCGTGGCTTCTCTTGCCACTTTTTTGTATCCTATGTTGGTTTTTATATTGTCTCAATATAATCCATGATGCTTTTTTCTCTAAAAAAAACTTATTCGGGTGATCGCATTTTTTCATAGCCACACTATTAGTACTTCGAAAGTCTCACTTCATCCTTGAGCTATTCAAGGGTAGCCTCGTTTCAGTCATGCAGAATAAAATTTAAGCATGCATGCTCGATTTTCCATTCATGACTAGCTTACATCAACACATCTTTATGTCTGGTAATTGTAATGGTAAACCCTAACTACGACCTTATAAAACTTGAAGACTTAAAAATATACAAATGACAAATAATCTAATAAGAGATCTGACCTTTCTTACAAGTCAATTAAACTCAATAACTTTTAACTTTTAGTAATAATATTTTGGATCAACAAACGTATCCAACTTAACCGTATTTTTTTTAAACTGAAACTTAAGGGTATTGTTTGAAATTTTATTCTTTGAAGATAATATTCTTGAAGAAGTAAATGAATATAAATCAATCGGGATTGATTTCAATAAGTTTAATTGGGAGCATTGTAGGAAGAAGAGAATTTTAAGAGGGTGAAAAACATTATATGCTCTTTAAAACATATGTAAAGAGGCATGGTTATGGGTTTGGAAAACGATTAAAGTGCTTTTTGGGCTCCTAGTTTTTCGAGTGATATTATATGGGTGTGAATTGTGGGCCAGTAACATCCCTGTCTCAAAATGGAAGCAGATTGAGAAAATCCAAAAGTGCTTGGATCATGAACAAGTTTAAAATAAAAAGTTTAGTTTTTTATGAGATAATGTGAGTGAAATAGGAGCAACTTCTGTCGAAGCAATTGCTATGGTGCGTCTCATAAGGTATCTTCAGAGAATTGAGAAAATGGGAGAAGGTAGATGGTCTAAAGTTATCTTCAATGAAGGAATGAGTGAAAGAAAGAAATCTTGGATGAGACAAAACAACAAATGGATGCAAAAATGGAATATTTACATCAATGCATGTCCCACAAATAGCAAGGATTTGAAGAGTTACATTATGGAGAAGCTTCGTAAACATATATGGGGAAAAGAGTTGGGTAGAAGGAAGTATTATGTTCAAGAATTCAACCCCACGTGTGATTTCCAACAAAAAGAGTACATTGGAGCTAGCATTCCATGGAGAGCAAAGATTCTTATTGCTCAATTAAGAACTAACTCACATCAATTAGAATGCGAAAGAGGTTGGTGGAAAAGACCTAAAGGAGCTTCGGAAGAGCGGGTGTGTACTTTTTGCACATATGGGGCAGTGGAAGCGGAAAAACATTTCATTTTGGAATGAATGTTTTCAAAGACAATATAAACAGTTACAACAGTATGTTAACATCGGTTCCTTGGCATTGTCTATCGGTTCCTTGGCATTGTCTATCGGTTCCTTGGCATTGTCTTTCCAATGAAAGAAGGGTCAGCTCATCATTAATTTGAATAATAAGAAGATTGAATTGCAAAAGACAAAAAATAGGGAAGCTAGTGGTCCCATTGACTATAATTAATCTCATGAATATTAAAATTTCATTCATTTATACAAAATGATACAATTACCATTAATTACCATTATCAACAACACCTTACTCACCAAACAATACAAACACATTTATTGCTATTAACTACTAAAAAAAATATTTTAACATTCACAAAACTAAAAACAATTCACACTAACCAACTTACCCTGCACTCTAACCATACCCTACTGCTCTCCGCATCGGTCCTTCAATCGATTCAACTGCTGCTACTTTAGTTTCTTCATCCGCCGATGTTATATAAGCCACTCATTCGTTCGCCATTCTTTGAGAAACGGCCACTATGTTCCTGTTTTCTATCCTAGTGTGGCATAGGATGAGATTTTTGATGGAGCAAGGTCGGCTGTATGTACAATTACTGTTTCACATGTTGACTAAAAGGCATTTGACCAAGTTGCAATTGATCCAATCAACTGAGTTTACTCAGAATCCTGCGTTTGCGACTATTACCTATCTACCTAAATATGTGTCTTCGCCTCTTTAACCTCTGCATATTTCAAATCCTTTTCTGAAGAGGCATAGGTATGTAAATTAGAATGCACCTCAAATGTCCATGGAGGAAACACACTTATTTTTAGAGATATGTTATTTCTTTAAATTCAATAAGTTTTGGTCATAGCATTTTAGATTAACGAAACAAGGAAATAATCTTCTTTTTAAATGGTTGGTCATAGCATTTTAGATTAACGAAACAAGGAAATAATCTTGGTATCACATTCTTAGTATATGTTTTTTTTTCAAATGGTATTACATCACATTTTTAGTATAACATGTATAAGTATGCATAGTGGATGATAGACAAATTAAGTGTTATAAAAATCACTTCAATTCTTCTTCTTTCTGTTATTTTTTTGCACTTTCTGCCAACCCCCTGATGATGTATCTACAAGTATTATTACCAACACTATCACATTCACCACATAGGGTTGTTCTTTATCAGAATTAAAGATTTCCAACACGTGCTCTTTTTGTTCTCGTTATCCCATCATCTGTAACTGTCACACCTTTTGCACGAGGATCATTAATTGTCTCTATATCTTGCAATTTCTGCATATGTTGTGATTTTGAAATTGTATTATGGTTGTTCATATCATCTTTAGAGTGGGAGTTTTCCTTGATCTCCTCTTCCTCATCCTTTGTGAAAATGATTTCATATGGCTACCAACTTTTGGGATTTATGAGCCTACCCTGTCTCCCATTTTGGATTTTTTTTGCACGTGAGCATGAACGATGTAGATGCCCTGTTTGAAAACATGAACAACATATGAAGGCCGCGTTTTCATATTCTAAAGTCATGATCCATTAGAAATATCCATGATTATGTGTGTGTGTGTGTGTGTATGTGACTATGACGTGACTTTATTTAAAAAATGTGTCTGTGGAGGTATTAAAAGTACATTATGCCAAGACCAATTTGTTAAGAATGCATAAAATTGACTTTTCTATTGACATTTCTAATCAAAAGTATCCAACTAGGTTTAAGGATACTATATTTTCAAATAAAAGTATTGTAGTGTGAACATTGTAATGTAATGCCAATTATGTGATAGTTCTCCTAATATCCTTGGTAGATGTTGATCTTAGTTTATAGAATCACGTGCCCTTAGATTGAGACATTGTACATACATATGAAATTGTATTTCTTTGTGTAACATATTTTGTAGGTTATTGTATATTTATGCAAACATCATAAAATATTGTAGTGTGCTTTCTTGGTTTGGCTTACCGACCTAAGTGGTGCTATTCTAAGTAATCATGGTTACAATTGTCAAGTTTCTATGGTTGGAGTTGTTTCATGATAGAAGGAATATCCACAAACGTGAGATTTATTGTCGATGTTTCAGAGCCACAAACTGGGTCCATTGTCAAGACATGAGGAAAGATGAAGAGCGGAGGAGGAATACATAATAGATAAGCAAGGTCAAGAATATATATATATATATATATATTTGTGTTGTGTGTGTGTTGTGTGTGTGTGTGTGTGTTTAAATAATAATTAAAATTGATTGGGTTAATACATGTTGAATTAATATTAAAGATTTATTGAATTAATGAAATGATAATAAAATGTTTATCTAAATAATTATCAAAGTATTTATAAATTAAGTAACCTATAATATGGATGTAAGCGATCTAGCAAAAGTAACTAGGGTTCAAGAAAAATAACGAAGAAAAGAGGTCAGACAGGAGGAAAATGTTTGGTAGAGGAGATGGGTAGGGAAGGGGAAAGAAGAGTATAGAAGAGGGGAAAAATAATTATAAATGGATAAGGTATTAAGAAGAGGAGAGGAGGGCAAGGGGAGAGAAATATAAGAGGGAAAAAGAGGAGGGACATAGATGAGAGGTGTTGGAATAATTAATTGTTATTGATGTCAAAGTGGTGTCCAACTGAAAAGGAGATTAACATAGGCTTAAAGATCTCTTTAAGCCCTTTCCAATGAGCTATTACATGTCCCCTAACTCTTCTTCATTGAGGAGAGATGATTTTTCTAAGTTGGAAAACCACCTAATGTTCTATGTCTAAGTCAAGCTTGTCTAGGAGAAGTTGACCATGTTTGGAGCAATTTGTCTAGTATATATTGTTGAGAAATCAATAGAGCTTAAATTGAAGTGATTTCTCTTTAACTTGATAACTGTGTGTGATATTCTTTTACTTTACTTTATGATTAGTTTCTTCTTCTATTACTATTATATTGTTCTTATCATCAAACAACTACCAAAACATGAAGATCAATAGAACAAATGGACACAAGATGTAGGCTGCTAGCTAGGGCCAAAACCTATCCTAGAGAGGAAAACCCACAAAAATCTCTTTTCTTCTTAGAGAATCCTCAAATGACGAATTCTAAGTCCCTTAGATCCAATACCAAGACCCTTCCAAGACCAAGTCAACCTTATTGAGGATGTACTTCTCTTCACCCACTCAAACCAAGTCAAATCTCTTCCAAATGCTCAACTTCGACCTCCAACATGTGTGAAAGATAGAGAGAAAAATTATAATTTTGTCTTTTCTTCTTTCTTCTAGATCTTCACTTGCCCTCTTTCTTATTGTCTTCACTTCCTTGATCGAATCTAATTGATAGCTTCAAATGAGGTCAAATGATCACTTATATATAGGCTTCCAAGGAGGACAAATAACCCTAATGAGGCTGACATCTTCATTCCCAGGCCGACTTGGTCTTGGAGGGGTATTTTGACACTTTTGACTCAAATAAATTCTTCTAACTTGATACAAGATGCCCAATAGGGTCTATTACATATGACAATGACTCTTTTGACTTTATACAATGATGACAAACCCTAGAATCACACAATGGGTTCTTTGACCTAAAACAAATTAACTTTAAGCATGAAACCCATGCTATAAAATAACAATAGTAATTTTTTCTCTCTTTTACATCAAATATATAAAATCAAGAATACATAAGATATTATGAAGACTGAACCTAGTTACATAATTCAACACTCTCTCTTAACTAGGGTGGTATTCATAATACATTGACTGTACATGGACATTTTTGTACTGAATACTTCTCATAAGAAGAGTTGGATTGGTAAGCCATCTCATAAGCTATATTTTCAACTTATACATGTGCATCTCATCATATTAACCAAAATTGTCATATAGAAAGGCCTTAGCTAATAACTCTATCTCTCCACTAGATTAGAGCACAATGATGGGGAGACAATGATTTATAGGCACCCTCACCATTGTCTCTCAAGGCACATACCCCATCTGGATGTTCACAAGGTATGTCCTTTTAGGACCATTCCCCTCATGGAATTACACATCCTCAAGGAATCTCCTCTTCTATTACTCTTGCCTATTGGTTTCCCTACCTCATCCTCAAAAGGTATCTGTTCTCGAGACTACTTCTATTCTCAAGAAGTATTGGTCTCAAATGCTTACGCAATCCTCCATTCTTTCTTCATAATGTGAAGACAAGAATGATTCGTCTATCTCTCCCTCTCAACTAGGGAGGAGATATCAACCAATCCAAGCTTTCTTCTTAAATAGTCAAGCTTCTTATTAGGAAGATATTTTCTCAAAATATCAGCTACCTGCTTGTTGGCGGAGATATATTGTAGCTGTACCACCCCATCTTGCACTAATTTCCGTATGTAATGATACTTTTTGTTTATATGATTTTCTCTTGCATGGAATATGGGGTCTTCAGACAACCTTATGCAACTTGTGTTGTCACAATGTCTAATTGTAAGGTCCATCGGTCCTTTAAACAAATCAGATAGAAACTTCATTAACCAAACAATTGCTCTAACAACTTTACATATTGCAATACATTCAAC
>APFE030393716.1:651-10864 GCA_000404065.3 Pinus taeda
TCTCTCTCTCTCTCTCTCTCTCTCTCTCTCTCTCTCTCTCTCTCAATAGGTCTTAACAAAGACCATTTCATTTAAGTTTTCTCAAGGATAAAATAACTTTTAGGAACTCACATTACTTTCCCCAAACAATATGTGTATTCCTTATTTGCTACACAATCCCTCGGGAATTCCTCCCTCTGGTGCTTTTTAGTGTGGGCATAGAAAGGTTTAAGCTAATATCTCAAAGATTCCACTAAATTTCCTTTGTTTGTTGGATTTTTTAATAGTCCTAGTGGCTCATTTGCATGGTTGGTTTGTTCTAAGGTATAATATCTCTTTTTTTGTTTATGTGAATGTCTCTAAATATTATTCTCCCCCTTTATCCAACAATCTCCCACACCACTTATTTCTTGCTCCAAAAATGTAGGGAAGACAATTTGCTAACTTTTAGTAAGTGATTGCCTAGATTGAGGTATTTGTTTCCTCCACTTCTCTTGACTTATTTTAGATTTGCAAACCAAGTTTTTAATAAGTGCAGGTTCAAGGTAGCATAAGATATATGTTTTTAACCATAAATCCACTTATACCCCCTCATCTTTCCCCTCTAGTGGTATCATAGCCCCTATAGGAGCTCTTGCCTTAATAAATATTTGTTATTTCATTAATATGAAAATTAAAATATATAGTGGTATTCAAAATATTCAAATCGCCATACCTCATAGTATGGAGCAAAGTATTTAAACTTATACCTAGTATTTTCAAGGTTGAAAAATTATGACATTACAAGATCTGAACAAGTGAATAGTTGTAAGTTTCAATAGTTGCAAGTGTAATTTGGAAATTAAACAAGGTTATATAAACTATTAAAGGCAATGTAAATGTAAAAGTAGATAAGGCAAAAGGGATAATAAATAAATGAATGAATGAAAAATCAAAATAAAGATATGAGAGAAAAGACTAAGGAATGAGAAATGAAATCTTAGTTCTATTCACCTTCCCATTAGCCCAACTCTTCTTATTTCTTCTTGTAGTTTCACTCTCAAAGGGTCTTACAAACATGGAAGAGAGTATGCACAAAGAGCAACTAACTACATTTAACTAGATATTTCCAAAACGAAAATTGAGCAACCATTCATAGCGGGTTTTCCCATTTAAGTTTCTAGGATAAAAAATTCATTGTTACCTTATGGTGTTTAATGGTTGTGTGATTTTGATTTGTGAATTTATGTTTTAGTTCATATTTTAATGTCTATTAGTGGATAATGGGAATGTGAATGAGATACATATGTAATCAAACTTCTAAATTTACTAAAGTAATGGTTTCCCTTTTCTAATAGAGAGTACAATAACTCTATTACTACCATCAAAGGATGCATTTTGATGCCCATAAGTCAATGGTTATCATATTATATCCACAATGCTTTTTTAGAAGGTTTCTAAATTGGTTTATTTGACTTTTTCTCTAATGCACCTTCATCCACATATTTTACTATATGTTAAGTATTTTCCATGTCCTTGAGTTGCAATTTCCTTATCGGTGTTGGAAACTTGACTAAACTGAGAGGAGGGTGAATTAATTTAGTACATTCATGGACCATTTTTTCTTCTTCTTAATGTTTGTATGGACTATTAAGTGAGAAACATAACACCTTATGAACACAAATTTAACATATAAGAAACATGTAACATGTAAATCACATGATAAAATCAACACACAAAAGCAATCACATGTGGACACCAGACATAAGTGAAAACACATAAAGGCAAAAAACCATGAACGTGTTGTTGTTGTGATGAAGTGCAAGCTCCTACTTCCTCTATTACATCAGATTTTGGAGGTTGCAACCTCTCTTCAATTTTGCAATCTTCAACTTGTTGGGAAGCTCCTACTCCCTCTTACATAATTTTTTGTAGGTTACAACTTACAAGAGGCTCCTACCTCAATTTGTTCTGCAAGATACAACTTGTTTGGAAGCTCCTACTTCCACCTCAACAAGCTCCAACCTATTATTTTTTAGGATATAACCTGAAAGGTGACCACAATCCCATGATACATAAAAGAAACAATGTGTTGGTTTACCTGGTTTTTAATTTTGCATACCTCCATGTCTGTCTTTACCTCTTCTCCTCCTCAAATCTGTTTGACATATGACATTTTATCTTTGTTTATTTATGTAAGGTAACTCACGAACAAAGACTCTCAACAACTCAACACATCCACATACTCCCTGACTTGTTATCATTCCAAAATCACATATTTTATAAACAAAATTTGATGCATGTTAGTGCTCCACAAAAGAATATGAAGTGAACAGTCTTGCATCTTTGCATTTCACCAATTCGTTTCACACCTTTTCAAATTTTGAATACTAAGACAAAATAAATGCTCCACCAAATATTATTTTCAGCCACCTATAATGATTAAATACTTCAACATAATGCCAATAACATGTAACTTTATAGGGATAGCATAAGACCGTGTAACTTTATAGAGATAACATAAGACCATATAACTTTATAGGGATAACATAAGACTATGTAACTGAGAATTCAATCACCAAGCATCTCTAAGACTCACAAGCAACTGATCATTCATACCTCATGATCGACAACATGCCTTTGTTTTGCAACCTTATCTCTATGCCTACAACATACTACTTGTTGTAACTTTTTATGACACCCTTAAAAGTTACAAAAAAAATTCAAAAATTGTGAGTTTATTCCCTAGCCAAACCATCTAGCATATACAGATTTGATGAGGAAAATAGTTCCTATGTATTTTTCTATGCCATTTTAGTTTTGAAATTAAATAAATTTAATTTATAAAATTATATATTTAAATTATAAACATTTTGTTAAAAAAATTGGGCCAAACCCAATTTCCAAATCCATGTTATGTATTGAAGGAAGAGGAGGCTAGGTCAACAATCGAAATATATCCCCATGCAGGTAAAAATGAAGATACATGTTTCAAAAGTACATTTAAAAAACAAATCATTCCAATGTTATAAAGAGATTTCCTCAGTGTAAAATAATTTTACAGAGGTGAAAATGAAATTTTATAGAGGCAAATGAATGTTGGATACTTTCTTATCCAAAATTTTTATAGAAGTAAAAAGGGGGAGATGAAAAGATATTTTCATAATTTACCAAACATGGTTGGAGGCATGGTTTTCAAAACCATGGGGAATAAAAACAATAGATTGTTTTCATAGAAAAAGAAGAATTATTTATGAAGTTTCATTTATTCATAAGTATACCAAAAGTGGGCAAAATTAAATATGAAAACATTGAATGGTGTCGGTAAATTGTTTTTAATTTCATTTATGAAATTCATAATTCATAAACAAATAAATGCTACAATGGAGAAGTATTACTGTGGGATTACAAAGCAATATTTTGAGATTTGATTTATGAAATTCATGAGGAATGGAAAAATTTTACATGTCAAAACAAGACATGGATTTCAAACAATGAATGGTTTTACACGATAAAATCATTTGAAGAAATATTTTGAGTTTTCATTTATAGAATTTATGGAAATATGATTTTATAAATTTTTAGGAAATATTTTTATCAAAATATCTTATTCCCAAAAATTTAAGATTTATAGTTTTGAAAATTAAATAGTGATAAAAAATCAATGATTTCCAAATCATTTTCAAATTTCTTGACAATGATTAAGCACCTGAAGGATAATTAAGATACTTGAATTATCAAAGAATTTTATCAAAGGACATGGGATTAATCAATTCTATAAACAGGGATCAATCAACCAGGTTATGGGCATATTAACTGAGATTTAGGGAGAAACTTCATTAACCTCCAGATTCTAATGTAAACGATCAACAAACAGAAGATTAAGGAAAATTTGTGACCAAAAATGGGCAACCGGTTTCAAGAATAAAGGAAATCAATCAGCAATCATTGAGCCAATTTCTAGATTTGAGGGAACAAAATCAGCAGTCAAGTAATCATTTCCAAATTTACAGGGTAGAATCTTAAATAGCTTCAAATTTCTTAGCAGAAGAATTAGAAACTAAAGGATCACTCCAAGATTTAAAGGCATAAGACTTTCTGCCATTTCTAGATTTTCTGCAGCAAATTTTATTTTTAGTTTATTTGATAGGATTTGTTTCCTATAAACTAGTGACAATTTGAGGGAGATGTTTTCCTATATATTGTTTCAATTTCAATGTAAAAGGGTTGGATTTTGATGCCAAAACCCTGCCATTTTTATAAAGACTTTTATTACAAGAATTTTTAATTGAAGTATTATGGCTTTAGTTTCATGGTAGAAATTGTTTCTCATGTATGTCTTTCCTTGTTATTCCATAATATGTTTCTGCATATGTTCAAGGTAACATAGGAGTTAGGGAAAATATAGGTTTGAATATCAACCTCCCTCAAAACCTATTGCAAAGTTAACATCTAGATTGAGATTAGCTAATTGAACAGTTGTTTAAATTAGCTCCTCTACATTATTTAATTGTTGTCTTCTGTCATCTCTTGAATGTATATCTATTTGGCTGTAGAATTCTTCTACATGCATCTACTATATTTGATTGATCAAGCATTCAGTATGAATACTTAATTATCTGTTTTCTCTTATTTTCCTCCACCAAACTCTTTAAGTTATGTTTTTCTATCAGAACTAGGCGTTGGCACTTTGATCAAGTTTCAACAAGAGAGGGATTTATTTTTGAGCAGAGATTGGATATTCATTAGCAACCACCTACAAAAAATAATAGATCTGGCCATTTATCTTCAAATGTTGTTGTCCAGTGACAATGAAAAACATTAAAAAATGCCTCGTAACACTTGAGGGATTCCCCTCTGGTTCGAGGGCTAGCTTGAACCTAAAGTTTGGTCGAGTTGGCTTGGCACAGTTTCGCAGCCAAGAACTGCCTTCGAGAAACAAATACAATACTATTAGCAACATCACTAGCTCAATAAAATTTTCCATTTTCTTGCATCACAACTTCTTCATGTCACTTTTGTTCTACTGTTAAGTTACTGCCACTTCTTTATTGGAGAAAACCATACTTATTCTACATTCACATTGCAACATACCTCAACATCACAAAATACCTTAGCATTACAACACCTCCTCACAAACAAATGGTGACCACGCCTCTATCCAAAAATCATATGCAACCAATTACATAACATATTCAAACAACATAAGAGCTCCTTTACTTCAACAACATAAGAGCTCTAGTCAAGTACTTCCACATCCTTTGCAACATATCTTGCTACTCTGCAAGTAGAACAACTATAGCATCACAAAATGATAATTTTGTAATCACAACATAGACATAATAATTATAACAACACCTATGTTAACACAAGCATGTCATTAACTTCAACTTCAACTATACATACATCAATTAACTCTTTCCCATCAATGACAGTTTTTCCAACAATTGAGCCATTTCATCACTTGATCAGTGAACCATTTTTTTAGAGGTTATCCACTTGTGTAGACTGGCATTAAACATTGCTACAAGGTTGATTGTTATTGTACATAGCTTTCATATAATCATATGAAGGTAATACAAGATAGATGAATGAAATGTGTTGGATACTAGGAAATTTTTCCACCTTCCCCCTTGCTTGTGCATTGGTTTCTAAGTCTATGGACAATAATTTATGATTTATTTCCTCATTTTGAAAGTGTATTTGACATGAGAAATGGCTTGTCTTCCAATTTAGAGAATGAATCCAAAACATATTGCCACCTTCTCAAAGTTTGATGTTGGGTTTACTTCATGCAGCCATCAACCATTTTTTTGGTTTAATTTAGAGTTAGAGAATTCTTTAGTTCTTTAATGCCTTTTCCTATAGCATGGAAAAAGAAACACATTAATTTGTCTTATGTGTAAGGTAAGAAGTAGGAGTGTTACTTTATTTATATATGGTACAACTCGAATTACATTGCACACATTTAATTGAGTGAGCATATTGATGCTAGGCTAAGTCCTGTAATAGCGACAACACCTACTATTCCTCTTTTAATATTGATATTAAACACAAAGAAAAAAATTGGTAATTGTTGACCTCGTGTTGTGTGTGTCTGCATTCATATATCATTGTTGGACAAGTTTACCAATGGAGCTATGTATACATATATAAGACCATAGATTATCTCATAATAGAGGATTAATTCACTAAAGTGGTGTGCAAACACTTTCAAATAATAGAGTGTTTATGTGCTTCTTGCATTACTACCAAGGAATGTTGTGCGGGTAGAATTCAAGCATAAAGCATACCTTCAATTGACAATTTTAATTGAAGTAATTATTTTCTATAACTATTGCATCATATGTGTTATAGGGTAAAGGAAAAATTCAACTTAAATAGGAAAGTGTCTACTTAATTATCATTGAAAGAAAGAAGTCAAGAACTAAACCATAAATGAAATAAAGGAATCCTTCTATGCTTGTTGGTGATTAGTAGTAGAGAAAATTTGCACTCATATTGCATTAATAATAGAGAACCAATTATATTACCTAGTAGAGAACCTTGTTGGTGGTAATGAATAGGCACAATGGGTTAACTCTTAATGGGAACTCATTTGAACCTGCACATACCAATAGATGATTTTTGAACTAGCATTCATTGATGATGAAGGTTTTGTAGAAATTTTAAAAACATAGATCTTTGTATAGGATAGATACATAGAGATCAAAAGTTAATTTATGCATAGTATCCATGTTGGTGAAGTAAGTTGGCTATAAGTCCCTCGTGTATGAATTAGGATTAGAGTATAAATAAGAAAGGAAGTGTGGATGGCAAGGATTTCTCCAAATGGCCATGGGAAAGGGATCAAAGAGTATCACACATCTAGTATCATTTGATTATTTCAAGTATCAATATTATATTGTTATATTTGGGAAGATGAGACATGTATAGGTTGGTTCAGTTTAGGAACTAGTCGATCACTCACCTTATTCCACATAAAGTGGTGTATATGATTTGGTAACATTATCATTCATATCAAGGTTAGTGCATTTGTCAGAATTGTGAACGGGCCCACCCTCAAATGAATATCAAAGGTAGATATGAAAGAATTACGAAAGGCACAATTTTGATACTTAGTAGAGCATGATGAAGCTGAATAAAATAAATGAAATGATTTCTAAATAAAGGAACTACCTAAGAATCATACACCAAGTCTGAGCATCAACTTCAAAGGGCCCTAATAGGTTTTCAACAATGAACAAAATAATTTTGAAACATTAAGTGTTTTTTAAGGTGAGGTTTAAACATGAAACAAGGGTTCACTCCCTCAAAAGAGAAACACATTGAAAACCATTTTTAGTTGATCCAAATTTCTCATGTACCATTATACCCCTTTTATTCAACTCATCATTTTTTGCATGTTTGTTTCTCTTTCATCAACATTAAGGGTTACAATACTAGGGTCGATACCACCTAGTTACGTTTTATCAAATATTGCAAACCTAGTTCACATAGGCTCCCATGCCAGCTATTAGAATTCAAAAGTTTTTATTTAGATTGTTTTTTTTTTATCTAAGTTAAGTTAATCTATTAATATGTAACAAAAATGTACAAAGAGGCACAAGCCTCAACCGAGCTTAACATAGTGTATCAGAGAATGTCTTGATTTCCCCAACATTGGGGAAACCAGTCCACGAAGACAAAAACCAGATGGGATATCAGTCTTTAAGACCAGGGAAAAAAAAAAAAAAAAAACCAGAGAAGTTTCACCATGACATAAAAAAGATGTAGACAGAAACTAGTAGAGCTAACAAATCAAAAAGACCAACCAAATGACACCTGGCAGCCACGTGAGATCATTTGAGCTTGTCCGGGACGATCTCCTCCACAATCAGACAAGCCGAGTCATCCGCATTCTCCATCGATGCTCTGCCGCGTGGCCCACCCACAAGTTGGACGATGCCATGGCTATTAGCTATTGCCTTTAGTGTTGGCCCTTCAATCCCTGTGCCACCTGGGAAGTGCGTGGCACCAGAACTACCACCCTCAGCATGCTGACCGCCACCCATGGTCTAACCATGCAGAGCAAGTTTGCCTTCGTCCAGCAGATTCTTTGCCCAATCATCCTCATCCAGGATAGGATCCTCTACAATCGGGCACACCTAGTCATCCGCCTCCTCCGACGATGCTCCGCCATGTGGCCCCTTCACAGCAGGCCAATCAATCCATGTTCCACCTGGGACGCGCATGGCACTCGAACGACCACCCTCTGCATGCTGACCACCACCCATGGTCTGGCCATGCAGAGCAACTTTTCCTTCATCCAGCAGATTCTTTCCTATGTCCCGGCCATTTCTGCATCTGTGAACTTCCTCTTGCCGCAATTCAGAGTTTTTCACCTGGGTGGCTGGCTTCTCATTGTCTTCGGTGAAAAGGATGGTGGTTGTAGCAATAATCATTGGTCTATTCAGGGTGCTATGAAATCTGAACTGGGTCAAGTGGGGAGCAGGGTGAGGGGGCAAAGGGAAATTGGCAGTGTGAACTGTGAAATCTCTGTGACCTTCACCCAAAGACAGAGCATGACCCCGGCCACTGTGAGTATTGGGATATCTTCCCAAACCATAGTTATGAGGGGGATAAAGATCAAGGGAGGGAGAGGAGGCAGTAGGCTCAAGATTTGGCTCTGTTTGGGGTTGGGCACTACCTCCCCGAGTCTCGCCTCTTCGGCTTCTCATGCGATGGCGAACGATATTAGAAAGCCTAGCTAAATGTTCAGAGGGAGCAATGGCAGAAGGATTGAGCAGGGGAACAAGAACTGGCTGGGCTGTGGTTAACTGGCAGAACCTGGAATGGGAATGGTGATGCCCATTACCGAAATCAACACAACAAGCTAACCAGCAGCAATGTCCAGTAACTGTGTGGAAGGTGGTTTAGTAGCTTGGGGCAGACATTTGCAGTGGAGCAAAGGAGAAGGAGACACAATGAGGTGAGGGGAGTCCATGTTTGGGCAATTAACAGCTCTTTCTCGATCTAGGCCTTCATTAAATGTTGCCTGTGGTCTGTCAAGAGATCAGCTCATAGTGGTGTGGGGAGAGACGCCATCGGCAAAGTGGCTCGTCCTCTCACTGTCGTCCATTGCATTCCTCATAAATAACATTGAATGTCACCCACATCTGGATGTTTTTATTTAGATTGTTACTATGGTCATAGGATAATATTTTCTTTTCAACTATGAGGCGTGTTATTCTAATTTTATAATAATTTTCTTTTGGAATTTGAATTGTGGAGCGCCTTAGGAGATTAACTAGATGGTGAATTATTTTATGTTATATAGTAATGTTTGGTTATGTGTAACCTTGAGCATGCATTTATGTCATACTCTCCTCGAAAATTTATGAAGTTGTTTAAAATCTCTTGTTGTGAACATTGTTGACATTTTATTTTCCTCCTTCCATAAATGCAAGTAGGATGTTTTTTCATCATGTTTAAAGGATTCATGAAGCATTATTTTTACAATTGTGTCACCTTATAAATTTTTTGATTGATCATAATCTAACTATTAAATGAGTTTAAATGGAGAAAACAAGATTGAAATGTTTCTAACCATTATTTTAATCTTCAATCCTTTTAGATTTTATTATCCTTTCTTACTTTAAGTGTCGCTAGAAGATGGGGCACTATGTCTAAATATCATATTAGAATGTATATTTCTCTTAAGCTATCATTTTTGTTGATGATTATTAATTTATTTAATATTAATTATCTTTAGATAAGGGTAATGCCTATTTAAAAACATAGTATGGATCCATCGTAATTTGATCTACAAGGAGTCGGAGGGATCAATTTCTCAAGATTGAAACCTCAATTTTGAGTGCAAACTTTCAGAAAGGTTGACACCTAAATATATTTGATTCCTCTCAGCGCTCAATAGATCCTAAGTCATGATGGATATATGCTTGTTCTTGATAATATTATTTATATTTATATAAATTTCAAATCTCTGTATATAGAAATATCATTATTTTAATTTTATAAAATCCTCATATTATATCTATATATATAATGACATGCTTTATAATTTAATAATTTATTGTTTTAATGTGACCTGCATAACATTTATGATATAGATAAATAAGTGAATAACTCAAAAAAGTGTTTATTGTAAATATTGGAGTTTTGCATGCTTATCAGCGAAAAATTAATTACAAAGTTATTATAATTTATATAGTCTCACACACACATACATTTCTATATTTAGAAACATTTTTAT
>APFE030393723.1:0-13970 GCA_000404065.3 Pinus taeda
GTCGAACTTACACCACAAGCATATGCTATCCCCATCAAGCTTGTTAAAAATAATCGGGGTACTCGCCAGAAATGGCGGGGGAAAAATAAAATTTTGGAACCGTAATTACAGTCGTGTCGGCAGTATGTCGCTCTTGAACATGGCACTTTTCTGCTTTCGTGTCAGGGTGGGGATATTTCATTTCGTTTTCACTTGCCTCCGTGGGTTCAGGTGATCCTATTTGACCTCTCATTTTCTCATTGCCACGTCATCATGACCTCTGATCCATTGAAATCAAATACTGCCAACTCCACTGTCGTGCCGCCGATATGTTCAAAGAGAAGTTGACCTCTGAAAGAAACTGCCTCCGCTTGATAGTTCATAAATCTTACTTCACAACATTGTCTCTTCCCGTCTCGTGTCGATGATGTGGGAAACATTATGGCCCACCTTCGACAAAGATCATTTCCTGTCGACTTCAGCTCATTATCCAGGAAAGTGACCTAGAGACTCCCTTCTGGTACCTTGGAGCCTGCATGCCTCAATGGCAGGTTCTTCGTATTCGACGCGAGGTTTTCGTCATTGGCCTCCGATCGGATGACTCTACGGGTGTTCGACATCGGCTCATTCATTCACACACCGTAGACTGTACCTATAGTACCTTGAGGACCATTGCCATTACTGGTGGTACCTCTCGCGCCTGTTAACAACTTTCATTATTGGCTGGTAATCAGACGATGTTCATGCATGTTTGACTTCAGCTTACATTTTCGCATGCTTGAACTTGTACTTGTGTTCGGGTCGAGGTGGAGCACAAGACCCTGGATTGTGTCTGTTGTAATCCAGGCGTGAATTTGATACATGACTCTTTCACTGGATGGCTGTGACCATACCTGAGTCTATTCATTGATCCTAACTAGATGGCTACGTCCATACTACGGATCTTGATTGTTATGTACTCTGTCAATGGATGGCTATGTCCATACCACATATATCATGTATTTGAACTATCATACTATATCTCTCCATGTAGATTCTCGGCGGCAGCTAGATATGATCTTGTAAAGCACTTCACCTCTCTCTCTCTCTCGAGGCTCATGCTTTAGGGGGCATCTGTTACGTAGTAATTTGTCACCGTTGGTCATCGTCCTTGTTACCCCGGTTGTCACACACTGGAGGACACATTTACGGACCTGTGACTAGTGACACAACTTGAAAACACTTGCATTGGACTCTCCTAAGTATGAACTTCAATATCCCTGAAGACACCTTTTGAAGATCAGCCCTAAAAAATGCCCTTTTTTCATTAGCGTGGGTCCACAGTGTCTAACCCGCGCCAATGGCTCAGTTCCTCCAAAGAGGGCGCGTCCATGGACGCGCTGTCACAGAACAAAGCTCGCGCCACCCAAAATTGGTCATGATTTTTCGCCAACGTGCACTGAAGTGTTTTTTCCTCCATTACTCATGCAGTTCTCTAGGGAAAAATCCCATGGAAGTGATCGAGTGTCGTCTTTTTCATCCATGACAACTGAGTCCAAAGGCTATTCTAGGACAATGCCAAATCTTCAGCAAGTTTCCGGATACAATGAATTCTTCCTCCTCCTCCATCTATAAATTATTGTCACCCTACATTGAACCAGCTAGTTTTGAGATTTTGCAAGAGCTAAGGTGAGGTGAGATTATGCTGGATTGATAGTAAGAGCTGAGAGAGAAGTTATGCTACTGGAATGTTGAGAGAGGAAGTGACTTTGCAAGGCATGTTTAGCTACTGACCCAGTTGGAGGAGATTTCAACGTCAAGCCTATTTGGTTGTAATTCTTCTCTTCTTTTATTGAATAATGAATGACTGTCATTATGGTTCCAATCACATATTCTTCTGATGATATTTGAGTTATATCCTGCTTGACTGATATATAATTGTATGATATTGGATTTTACGATTGTGTTGGATTGTTCTTTGTTTGTGGAGGTGTCCATGCGTGGAACGTAAGGATAGTGACCAGCCAAAGCTAAAGGACAGGAGCGACGTTTCTTCCACGACAAATAGCGTTGGATTCCAGGTAGGTATTTATGATCAACCTTTAAATTATGCAATTAGGAACTTGCATGCAGCGTGTATGATTGTTGCTAGACCCCTGTCGGGCTAGTGGGATCGCCTCTGTCCACAGAGGGGATTTACCGACCTCAACACCAAGCATTGGGCATAAAATTACTGGTTGGAGAAAATGGGGAAAGCAAAAAATTGGAGCAACAAAATGGGATTGAAACCTCAGCCCAGAAAGTTCAGATGAAATATTTCCATTATCTACTTTTTCTAAGGTGCCCAATGAACTTTGACAAACTTAAGTAAAGGTCTCTAAGGCTGCAAGCCTAGAAATTTGTTATCCCAAATGGTCAATTGTATTGGAAGGACTGACTGGGGATTTTTACTCCTATGCTTGGTTGAAGAAGAAATCGACAAAGTGATTGATGAATTTCATAATTGTGTCCGTGGAGGACATTAAAACTAAAGAGCTACAATCCACAAAATATTCAAGGAGGTCTTTTATTGGCCTAAGCTATTTGGTGAGGTGCATACCTATGTTTGGGTCTGTGAGAAGTGCCAAATGTTTGCATAAAAGCAGAAGTTAACATCATTTCCTTTAATCCTTGTTTTCGTTGAAGAACCTTTCATGCAGTGGGGTTGGACTTCATTGGGGAAATACATCCACCTTCCAGTGGTCAGCACAAGGGGATATTCACATCTACTAATTACTTCACTAAGTGGGTAGAAGTGGCCCCATCCAAAAATGCAACGAATGTTGTAGTCATTAAGTTCATGGAGGAAAACATCCTTGCTTGGTATGGATGCCCCAAGAAGATTGTCACTGACAATGCCCAAGTGTTCACATCAGCCAAGTTTATTTATGTTTTCCAAAAGTATAACATCATAGTAGGCCATTCCACCATCTATTATAAATAAGGAAATGGATTGGTTGAATCTTCAAATAAAACATTTGTAAGGATTCTAAAGAAAATAATATTAGAAAATTAGAAGAACTGGGATTCACAACTGAAATTTTCCCTATCGGCCAACAAAATTACCACCAAGAGATCCATTGGGAAGTCCCCTTTTGAGTTGGTTTATGGGAAGTTGCAGCATTCCCCATATAGTTAGTTATACTGATATAATTACCACCAAGAGGTCCATTGGGAAGTCCCCTTTTGAGTTGGTTTATGGGAAGTTGCAATATTCCCCATACAGTTAGTTATACTAATAGAATTACCACCAAGAGGTCCATTGGGAAGTCCCCTTTTGAGTTGGTTTATGGGAAGTTGCAATATTCCTCATGCGGTTAGTTATACTATTAGCTAAATTCTTTTAAGATGTTGAGGAGGAACCAAATTCTCTAACCAAAAGGATGAATCAGTTGGTAGAACCTCAAGAGAGCAGAGAGCAAGTGAATTAGAGTTTTATCAGTTACCAGGAAGAAATGAAGTCCTTGTTTGACAAAAAGGAAAAGACAGGTATCTGTAGCTAGGATATTTAGTGCCTAGATGGTATGTCAGAAGGGAAGACAAAGGAAAACATGGCAAGTTTAACCCTCTGTGGTTTGGACTTTTCAAAGTTTTTGAAGTAAAAGTGAATAATACCTTCTTGCTAGAAAATTTAGATAGTGAGGTGCTTGAGCTGCCAAAAATGGGAAGTTTATCAAATCTTACTTCCAACAATAAAGAAGTCGACTCTCATCCATTGGAAATATTGGCGAGACATTGTAAATACCAGCATTGTTTTGTGTTTTTTATTACTACTTTTCGTTTTATAGAGGTTTAAATAAAATGACTCCATACCCAGGGAGTAGGGCACTAATCTGAAGGTTCTCAATGTATTGTATATAATACATTGTCCCCATTTTGATCCAATTTTGTTTCCCTCTAGCACTTGTGAAGAGAGGGCTAAGAGGTCAAATTCAAGATCCCTAGCTAAAAATCAACTAAATTATTGATGGGGGCAATGATCAGGCCCTAGTGCCTTGGTGGAAGTTCGAAGGTTCAAATCTGCACTCATGGACCCCTCACCAAGTAAGTGCAACTAACTAAAATGAAAACTTTGAGCATATGTTCCCTTTTGGTTAAAATCGAAGCAAGTTATGGGTGGATCATCGTCCATCCACACCTGATCCACCCCCAGTAGCATTTCGGGGGGTAACCTATGTGCGTGAAAAGCAGGCGTTACCCCCCGGAGTTAACAAGTCAACTTGGCAGGCCCACTGATCCAATGACCTAGATTATTTCCAAGGGGTAACTAATGGATCCATTTTCCCTCCCTCCTACCCGTCGGAGGATGGTGGGGACCAACCGCCGCAACAGTCAGTTCATTGGCGCCAATTTAAGGGAGTGGTGAATTCAAATCAAAACAATAACATATTCACCCTCCCCCTACTCCCGTCAACCTGTCACCTATCAATAGCCAATCCCCTCCTCCCACGCTTCCTCCCATGATGTCACCCCCACGCCAATTGACCGTTGGCCCCCTCCGCTTATAAAAACTCTTCCCACCTTCAATTTTTGAAAGTTTTGAATTGCTTCCTAATGTTGATTCCTCCTACCTTCCCTATGTTTTGCAAACATCGTCCAACCATTCATCCAACCTGGAACACTCCCTCCAATGTCATTTTCAACTTCTCTAGGGAAAACAGGTAACTGGTAAGTCCCTTTCACTAGCAATTCATTTGATTATTCGTTGAAAACTGAAGAAGGCTCCCCCTAAGTCCTCTAAAGATCGTGAGGCTAAACCCTCCTCCAGTATCGAGCATCTCATGGACACTAAGGCACAAATTCTAGACCCCTCTAGTTATTACCACCTCATGGACCTACGATTCAACTTGTATGATAGCCATGTTAGAGGGGAAGACCCATTTCGGGTGGTCGACTCAGGCTTGTACTATCAGATTTCACCCTCACTACATCATTTTCCTGAGTTTGTCTCCTATCTAGCAGAAGCTTACATCGACGAGAAGAAATATTTTGTCTCATCAACTAGGGTTAAAATCCTTGAGGTGACCCTAGATCTAGTTCATAAATCCCTAATTTACCCAAGCTCCTATGAACCCTAGCAATTCACAGAAACCACATTGGTCTACCATTACACTACACTTCCAATTGATGAGCAACAATCCTTTCTGCAAATTGTCTGGGCCCCTAGCCTACAGTCTCTACCTATTGCTGATAGTTTTCATATAATCCTTTTTGCAAATCCTATTCATCCCATCCTATGCCTAATTGTTCATTTGCTTGGGGATGACGATACAAATATAGCTTCTAAAGTATCTCTAGGATTTCTAAGGCAAATGAGACATCTTGGCCATTTGTTTGACATCCCTGCTCACCTAGCTGAGGTTATAAGATTCCAGCTGCACCATTTCCCCACCACCTCCTATTTCAAGTATTACTCGATGTTGTTCTCTTCATTTGTGTACACTCATGTGGATGAATTCGAGTGCCTAAGTCTTAATTTGGTGGCTTCCAACAAACAAAGGAAGTCTATTTTCGAATGGGACATTGTTGTTAGGAAAAGACATAAGCCTAAGGGTTATTCCAAGTTTATATCCTCCTACATGGCCATTTCCTACAAAATCATTCATGGTGTTTCCCCTCCCAGATTTTTCCCTCAGCAAAAATAAATCCTCAATCTTAGCAAGGATACTAGGGTGGGGGACTGGTACTTGTTTGAGGACTTCACAGAATCCATGGTCTATGGGTGTGAGCTTCATCCTTAGCACTTGCCTGTGTTTATTCCCATGAGGATTTTCACTCTTGAATTCATCAGACAAAGCCTTTATTTAGACCAAGTGCACTTTGTCCCTGCTAAGAATGGATATATGTTTAAATTGGGAAGGCCTATGGGACCTTTTATTGTCAATTCCAGGCATACCCATAGGGTAGTTGAGGAATTACTCAAGCCGATGAATTTTGATCTAGGGGATGTCTAGCATTATGATCCTCATTGTGTCATTACCAAGAGAAGAGAGAGCATAAAGGCTTAGACTTATCAACATGAGGATAAGTTGGAGATTGAATGGAAAGCTAACTTTGATTCATGGCTTATTAATATAGAGATGGAGATTGAGACTCAAGCATCGAAGGAAAAGGAACAGAAAAGGACCGTTGATCAATATGAAGATGTCGAGATGGAAGATGTACACACCAGTAAAAAGGAAAAAAACACAAGAGATGGAGAAATAAAAAATTGAGACCATGTTGGTAGAAACAATACCAGATCAACCAGGCTTCCAAGTGACCTTAGAAGACCCATTACAGACCGATGCCTCATCCTCTTCAAAGGTATCTATTTTAAGTTCCAAAGGAAGTGCAATTGTTACTGATCTAAGATGGCCTATTGGAAAGGCCATTAAAGAAAGAAATAAGAAGGTAAGGGAGGAGATGTAGCAACAAATGGCATCTCACTCAGTCCCATATCAACCAGACTTATGGCTGCAATGTACATAGAGATAAATCAAATGAATTTCTCCTTGCAGCACCCACTAGCACAGTCATTGCCTTTAGGCTCTCATTTCAAGGCCATGGACATTTCATTAGACTTTCCCAATGGTCCTCTGCCAGATAAGATTAACTTCGACAGGCAAGTGAGGGAAATGTTTTACAGTGAGATCAATAGAAATGCAATGACCATTAGCAAGGTTGAGAATCTACTAGATAAGGAAGCAACATGGTTGAAACAAGAGAGTGTTAACTCCAAATCTCTACACATGCAAAATGAGAGCTTTAAAGAGATGATTTTGAAGTTTGGGATAAATCGAGAAGACAAAGTTGCATTTGAAGCCCTCCTCCAAAGTTCACGAGAAAAAATACAAGAGCTAAGGCCAAAAATAAAGATGCCTAGTAGTGAACATGTGCAATCTAAGGAACTTGCACAGGTCAAAGAAGAGAAACAGATCCTAGCCAAAGAACTAATAGAAAGAAACAATGAGATAGTAGCCCTCAAGCAACAGGCAGCGAAACTTTAGTAGAGTATAGACACACACATTTGTGTAGTGCTTGTGCCTAAAAATCCCCAAAATACCACAGAGTAGCTCACCAAGACCCTCACTGAACTATAGCTTTAGGAAGGGGAGCTTAAGAAAGTGCAGAAGGATTTTGACACTGCCCAGAGAAACCTAGCATAGAATGAAAAACAACTCAATACATCTAGGACCAACGCAGGCCTAATTGGTAAGAACCTACAGGTAGAAACCAAGATATTACTGACCTAAAAGGCAAGCTGAGAGGAAACATGTCTCTCCTGTAGGCCAAGCAACTTGTCTGGGATGAAATCATAACAAAATCAAAAGTAATTGGGAGTACATAACTCTGATGGAGAAACTAAAGATTGGGATCAAGGATTATGAGTATTTCATCCTTGTTTCCAAAGAGGATGGGGAAAAGAACTACCATGTTTCCAAGAATTTTATACAGTTTGTGAATGAAAGGCCACTCAGTGAGTTGAGGCCAATTGATGTAGTAGATAGAGTGTCTGTTATCATGGAGATCTCTTAAGTTGTCCAGAAGAAGGAGGCTAGATTCAAATCTTAGGAATTCCTAAAGGTGGTACAGAAAGATGTGGATGCTTTCCATGTTGAGTTTGATGAAAGAGTCAAGGCAGGGTTGCCTAGCTGCTAGGATCTTATGGGAATGCTAATCCCATAGACACAATACAACCAAATGTTAGTGGAGGCCAAGAGCAAGGCATATTCCTCTCATGAGAAGACTGCTACCCTTAAAGGTAAAACAGTGATTAACTATCTCAGAAAGGAATTTCAGCTATTAAGGTGGGTGAAGACTTTATTCTTCCCTAGGTTTGACTATGCAGGGGTCACAAATCTCAAGATCACATATCAGTGATTCTTTCATGCTCATGTACCAGCTCCAAAACTATGGAAAAGGTGTGAGAGGTTTGTCAATTCTCTCGTGCTTCAGATCATCAACCCAATGACGCAACCTCCAAAACTTATTTATCATGATTAAGGATGTTGTTGATTGTGTCAAGTGACACTTTGATTTTATGTTTATGTAAATATTTTATTTCAGAAGTAACTATGTCAGTTAGTTAGAATTTGTTTGGTACAGTTGTTCCACTGAGCATGATGATATTTGTTTATAATGATTCACTACCAAATCAAGAAGGAATATTTTGTAATGGGTTCTCCCTCTCATGCCCTATAAAAAACAATTTATGATACAGAACAAAAGGTTCAGAAATTTGGTTTTCCAAGAGAGAAGCTCTGCAAGTTGTCCATGAAATGTATGCCTTGGGGAAGATTAATAAACCTTTTTGGCAATTCTAGCTCATATAAATGTGCAGTATGTATTTCTTCTTGTGTTTGTTCCATACGTTTTCACTCTTCTTCTCATATTACAGGTAATAACAACTGCTAGATATGTCTTTCATGGATTTATGGATTCATTGAGGTCTAATGATGATTAAAGATGCCTATAACTTATATGAATTGTTATCCTTAAAATGTGCTCCATGGATCTCAACACTTCATTAAAATATCCTTCTCATATGTTTCACGTTGAACTTGAATGAACGAGATTCTTAGGTTTAAGCCATGTACGTTCATTTTCACTCCTCTTTATTTATTCCATCTAATATACTACAAATGACCGATAAAATTGCAAGTGTATATGATGTTGGCTGCTAGAGTCGGATATTAATACTTCTGTGAGGTATATTTGGTATTCAATCTTTTATTTCTCCTCTTAATGAAGGTTTCGAATCAAATTCATTTGAAATATGATAAATACTAAGTGTAATAGAAAATATCAGTTGATATTTGAGACACTCATCAAGATGTCCTAGGCATTGGTCTCGTTTCAACGCAAAGGTTGTCTCTAGGACTACAACAAGATCTATTAGGATTCCAAGAAACTCTCCTAGGTTGTAGCTCGGAGATGCCTGGTAACATATAAATTCAACTATTATTGCAGGTTTAGTGGAAGGAATGATGGTTTGGTTCAAGCTAGATAACCACTTCCACTTTGTTTCACTCTAGACATGCATGAACACCCTCAGACTACAAGGATTTAAACCACCAATGCTCACAATTTAGATATAAGGTGAATATGGGGAATACTAACCACACCAGCAGATGCACAAGACCATGTGATGGCCGGCTGCAACTAGTAAAGAAACCTGTAAATCTAATCTATAAATGCAAAGACATGATGACAACTCTCCTGCATTAGATAGAAAGAAGCCTGATTAACCTATTCAATGATGCAATCAATACTTTAACACAGAGATAAGATGACAGTTATCCATTTTTAAACACCAAGAGCTCAAGAACACAGGCATATCAGGCACAAGCTTAGAACAAGAAGAAAGTGGACAATGAGCAGTTAACAACAAAAGAAGCTTGTATTAGCTAAAAATGAAGATGAGACGCTACAAGTGACAAAATGTCTACAGTCTCCAGAAGTTGAACCTTACATCAAATGCCAACCTCGATTACATCTTTCTTCTGGGTATTTATAAGCTTACAATACTATGGCACTTGGCCGTTTAGGTATGGATGGGTCATAATTGACCACCAACTGCATTTAACTACCTGATGGAGTCTTTGAACGTGTTTGCTTGCTTTAGTGGGTGAATCCAATCTATTCAGGTGTTGTGTTGTCCTTTTAGGCTGTTGGAGTGCTCGTACCAGTGGAGTCCATGACAGGTAAATTCATTTACAGAGTCGTGCTTGTCCTTTTCTCCTTTCGGTCATACTTTATGTTAAATAGGACGTGGAATGCATGGTCATCTCCTTCTTCCGATAACAGCGCTGGTCATCTCCTTCTTCCGATAACAGAGCTGGTCATCTCCTTCTTCCGATAACAGAATGGTAATAGGACGTGGAATGCATGGGCACACGGTCAGTTGGGAGGAGAGACAAGGATGACCATTGGATCAGGCAAATGGATGGCGGAGATGGCTCGGCAGAGGCTATCGGACGAGATGGAAGCAGGGTGAGTTCGGGCCGTTGGATCTTCAGCGGGCTGATCGGGCGATCATCGGGCAACGGAGTTGCACGGGCATTAACAGGCGAGGACAGTTTAGTCGGGTACTAATGGTTTTCATCACACAGCTTTCAGGTGTTAAGTGGTAAAATCCCAGGGCCGAGCGATTCCATTCAATGATCGACACGTAGCAGTGGATGAGAGAGAAAAACCGCTCTCATCGCGCGATATCGCTCGATCAAGTTGATGAGTAAATGGCATCCCGTGTTCACCTCCTTGATGCTCCGAAAATTTCATTTCATTTGACACTTGTGGGGATGAGGTAATATATGTTTTTTTTTAATAATACAATATAGTTTTAATATATATAGTGGTTTTTCCATTAAATTAATTAAATAACGATATTTACAAATTAATAATTTACACTTAAATTAATTAATTACAATTAATTAATAGTTTAATATGCAACAATTTAGTTATATTTAAATAACCTAATAAATTAATAAAGTTTATTTACTATTTATCAAAGAATTAAATATAAATTTACAAAATTTAAGTATAAGCATTGAAAATTAATCAAATTTTGAAAACGCGTCACGCGTCATTTTCAAGCTGTAAGTCTAAATTTAGCAAAATTAGAGTCATTGAGAAGCTAGCAAGAAACCACACAATGAAGTGATCAAAGCAAAAAATTGAGAAAATTGAAAATTTCTCAAAATTAACAAAATCAAAGCATAAAAGAGGTGATTTAACCAAAAATTATATGGAGTCCCTGTAATAAGTTTGAAAAATTATGGGGGTGTTGTGACTACAACAATTGGCAACACATTGAGCAAAACAATTATCTCTAGTTAAAGATATGAAACTTGTAAAAAATAAATGAATGATTATCAGATGATACAAAATGGGAAATCTTAAATATCCTAACAACTTCGCCCTTGACATGTAGAGTTAACAAACATAAAACATGTCCATCATCGTCCATGAACTTATTGAAATATTATTCCACAAAACATATATTCTAGTAAAGTTTGTATATGCAACAATAAACTTCATCGACAATCAGTTTTGAGAAAACAATGTAATAAAGTAATCATAGTATTGAATTAACTTCTATACCATGGGAATGACCATTGTTGCCAACAGACGTCTATAGCCTCGACAAGGATGCCTTTTAACCCTTTTAGATGTCAATGTCAAGTTTATTAGAAATAAATACATAGTTACAAGATCATTTCAAAACCTTATTTGGATGTCAACCTAAGACCACTGCCATGGTTTGGTAACCAGTTAATGATAGTGTCATTCATAGGGACTGAGAAAGTGAACAAGTTGGCTCGTGATGATACTCTTTCCCTTCAACCTTACAACCGAAAACCATTACCCTAGCTTGGTGATGAGTAATGGTAATGTCACTATTTTAGGGCCTATGATCATGATAGGTCGGCTCGTGATGAGACCTCCTACCCTCTAGTTAACTATTTTTTTTTAGGTTCAACTATGGTTATTGTTAATCTCTAAGAGACTACTCAATAGATGGGGAGGTAGATCAACTCCTTAAGAGAGATGGATGGCGTAAAAAGTTTTAGGTAACTAATATTTTCTTGGTTAGCCTTGCTTCCCATGAACTAATTACCTTAATGCAATTGTTGATAAATATATTTTTCTTTCTTAGAATTGGGATTAAGATGTAGTTCATTAGATAATGACAGAAAGATTTAGGCACAATATGTTTTTTTTTAACATGATCGGGTACTTTTCTATTATAAAAAACTGCTAATAGCAAGAGCTGTTACAAGGAGTGGAGAGATAAGAAGAGAAGTCCAAAATGGGTGCGCAGACCCTGACTTCTTGAGAGTAAACTTGAAACTGATATACTGAAATAAAAAACAGCTATATTGCCTTACAAAGAGACCTGCGAGAAAGAAAAATTTGCTGGCCATATGATTGTTTACCAAAACTAGTTGACAGAGTCTTCCATCTGGGGTTCCTTCTTGATGCTTTCTCTGGTTGATGCCTCAGCTTGCATGCTCTGAGTGATGTTTTTAATGTGGGATATGGCCTCTTCCATGTGGTTACATTTTTCTTTTAAACTCTCGATTTCAGCGCTTTTTTTTCTCCAGTTTTTTCCTCTTAGAACGGCTATCAGCCTGAAAGTCTTCCTTGAGCTCGTTAAAATGCTTGATGAACCTAGCTATCATGAAGCAGTGCTGTTTGCAGAGCGTGCAGGTGTTGTTGCCAAGCACATGATCTAGCGGGTTCTCAGTTGGTTCACTGCCGCCTTGATTCTCGTTATGCATGCTGTTCTCTGAGGGCTCCGCCATGACTGAGAAGAAGAGCACAACCAAGAAGGAATAGAGGGTCAGCAACAAGTGAGTCTGTAAATCACAAGAGTTATACCTGAGTCCTTTCGAGGGGAGGCGCGCTTCAGTGTTGTTCAGGGGGATGCCTCGCTTGATGCCGGTCTTTTGGATCTGGGGGAGAGGAGATCGCGCTGAAGAGATGGGCTAGAATCGGCCGCTATTGCTGCCAAACTCCTAAGGCAGGGGGCTAGACTCTGGATCTTCCCTTTGTTGTCGAAGAGAGAGGGGAGGAGGGAGTTTATAGAGCGACCAAGTGGGCTGAACGAGCAGGGGGTACTGGAGGTGTTCATGAATTTGGACAGATTCGAGATCAACCTTAATATCTTTGACGCAGTCAGAAAGGATTGCGAAGGGACTTGTGCCGGATTTCCCAGAGATGGGATCACGAGGAGCCAGGCGGGATCGGATATCAAGAGCTAGCCAGTCAGCAAGCTGATAGGAATAAGACACACGGTTCACGAGGGAGCGGGATCAAGTCAGATTAACTAGATTGAGGCAGAAAAGATCTAAATATGCATGATAGCTGAAGTGACTTGGATTCAGAGGTGTACTGAAGTTGCTGTTCGGAGGATTTGTCGGGCCACTTAAGCTGCTAAGGGATTGCTTTGACATAGATGCAGGGAAAATTTTAAGAACTCCCCCAAAATTTACAGTATAATAAATGGGCGAATCTCCATGGTATATAGGAAAAATGGAAGGCGATTTTATCAATAATATGATATGTATATATAATGTTTTGGCGAATCTCTCACCAGGCATGGCGAATATTTTACTCAATTATAAAATTTTGTGTTTATTGAATACACAAATGAAATCATTGCATTTCTTTAAAATATCTTTTGAAATCAAAATTACCAAAATTACATATCGATGTGGGTGTAAGATAAAATTCACCCGTGCCATTCACAGAAAGCATGAGAAAAAACCTAATACTATATATAAAACCAAGAAAAATTCAAATTCATCACTTCTATGTTCCTGTTTGCAATTAAAAAAATTACTCAAATTACAATCTGTTTACTCCACTTCTAGGGACCTCGTAACCACCCTGCCAATACACAAGTATGTTCCCATTTGCAATTAGAAAAATTACCCAAATTAAAATCTGTTTACTCCATGCCAATACACAAGTATGTTCCCATTTGCGATTAGAAAAATTACCCAAATTACAATCTGTTTACTCCAGCATATTTTGGAAAGTTATAGAAGGATGACTAGTGCAATCAATCCATTCCTTTTAGCCCTGGATTTGTTTCAGTTTAAAACAGAAGTATACAATATACTTGTCCAATGTCTATGCTTTAACCATTCACCTTAAGATGTTTTTACAATATAATTTCCTAAGTCTATTTAATATCTTCATTATCATAAAAACCAACCTATATCCATCTTAACTCCAAATCTACCACTCTTGGGGATGAAATCTATTTATCCCTCTGAGCACTTGGTAGACCCATAATTAAGATGGATCTAAGATAGAATTTCCCTTTTAAATAGTCTATGCTCACATGAATACAATGGGTCAATACCATGGGTTATCATAAACCTAGAGCTTCAAAATTACTCTTAGTAATTTATAAAAATTAATAAAATTAATAGTTGATTTTTATTTTATTTTTATTTTAACCAAGTTAAAATGTTTAA
>APFE030393726.1:0-13941 GCA_000404065.3 Pinus taeda
ATAGTTGTGCATGTGATTTGCACAATCAGTGGGATTGAGTTGCCAATGAGGATTGCGTAGTGTCACACAAGGGAAATACGAGTTTGGAGATTCATTCTCGTTGTATTCTCTATGCAGGATTGCACAGTGGAGGCAAGCAAGCAGCAGAGGTGATTTGAGCTAGTGATTGATTCAGATCTGAGCTAGTTTGTGTGTAACGGGTGGAGATAGTGTTGAGTACTTGCGAAAAGTATTGTACTATGTATTGTTACATGATCTCAATCAATATAATATACAGATAGTTGTGGGGTTTTCAGCTTTATGCTTTCCCTGCGTACATACTGTGTTGATATGTGTGATTGATGCTTCAATGTGTGCATGTATATGTTTCTGAATACTGCTAAATTGATGATCAACGTAGAGGAGGTTATGTATTATGCATGATTCCGCAAATAGTGTATAATCATGATAATCTCTGTGAATAAGTGTCATATTATTCATGAAATTTCTACATATAAGTCAATACATAGTTTGGAGCATGTAAATGTAAAGGGTGATCGTGAATTTTGGAACATGGAGGGTGGTCATAAAATTTATAAATATATTTGTGTAAGTATTTAAGAATTAAATACAGTGATGTGTGGTTTAATGGTCAGTTTTGCTAGGTGAAGCTCACAAGATCGCAGTTCAAATCTCGCTGAGTAGAGTGTCTTGCATATACTCTTGGTGTTATAGTCGCAGCAACGAGGGTTGATCTTGGGTCTCCCTTAGATTAGTCCAAGCAGTTACCGATTCACCATGTGGTTAAAAAAAAAAGTATTTAAGAATTAAGTTAATTGGTTTTATTTTAAGTGGTTATGAATAATGATAATTTTCATGTTGAAATTTAATTTTGGGATAAAGTTTATTATAATAATTTGAGTTTTTATGCTAAATGGTATTTTTTTTATATAAAATGTAAAATTAATTTTCATAAAAATTATATATGTAAATATTGGGGACGTTGGAGAGGGAGGGGGTATTATTAGTCTTGATGAAAAAATGGTTTTGCAATATGTGTGGGGACTCGAAAAAATCACAAACAATCATGTGAAGGTTTTGGTCCTTTAGAAAGGATTTGAACTTGCCTCAAATCAATGAATTAAGCAGATAACTATCATTGGGGACTCTCTATTAGTTATAAGATAATTCACCAAAGCAAAGAGATCTATCAACTCCTCATATTCTCCTTTGATTCTCAGGATTTAGGCTACATCGACAAAATTCAACAAAGTTAAATTTTATAACATATATAGAAATATGAACTCAAGTTTTGATGAATTGACAAAAATAGGTTCCATATTGTCTCAAGGGATCATCGAAATCAATGCTAAATCATTTTATACCCAATCCCATAAATGAATTGTAATCATTGTTTTCTAAGGACATAGGGGAGGAGATTTATGGTTGCTACTTCCCGGAGCTTATTTATTAATGAATTAGCGAAAGGGTCCCAATGGCATGGTCGGGCCCAAATATTTAATCGACATATGTCCAAGTGGAATTCTTTGGTGAACATGTGGCTTTTGATGTTCACTCTCTGTTGTCATATCATCTTAACTCTCCCTGGAACTAAATTAATGTTCTCTTCTTTAGCTACGTTGACCCCTTTGCCTCTGTCCTGGTACGATTTTCACCATGATGGGAGATCTTTGGCCTCTATTGGCCTCATGTTTCAATTGCAAGTTCAATTATATATGGCTCTATGGAATTCGTTGGCATTCCCATATGTTTTCTTAGGTTTATGTTGTTGGGGTTAGGAAAATAAGTGTTACATGAAGTGGTGTCTTGGTTCTCTCCGCTCTTGGCCCTTTAATGGCAGGTTGACATATTATTTATTTCTCCACAACGGGTTTCATGGTAGGGTCGAATAAAGAAGAGGGGCTACATGAGACTATCAAGGCCTCAGAGCTGATAAATAAGTTGTTGGATTCAGCTCAAGCCTTAGTCTTCACTATCAATAAACTTGAGAACTTAATAGAGTGTCAACAATGCTCTTCCCAATCCTTTGTGGAGGATAAACTTCTAGAGCATCATATAACCATGGATTCCTCGCTGGCTAGACTAAGCTTTGATGTCAAGCAGATCTTTGAGCGGGTGGAGACTCTAGAGATTACTAATGTGCGAACGGATGCTGAGGGGAGTGGCACTATTGGTGCTCATGCTGGGTGAAAAAGGACTTGTCGAGCTCTCGACTTGGAGGAATTTGACTGTAGACTGTGGTGACTGCCCATTCTGGTCTTGAAAATGGTTCTTTTAAAATCAATATCAGTTTTCTTTTTTCATGTGACCCTTAGTTATGATAATGTGCAAATTATGCTTTCTCTTAGGCTCTTTTTGTAGAATTTATGGAGAACACACTCCTGTTTTAGGGAGCATTTTGTGTAATGGTGATAGTAAATACTTTGTTTACTCATTTCAAGATCTCCCTTTTTTTGTATGATTCAAGATATAAGAGTTTTGATGAAAGTGTATTGGCCCTAAAACTAGAGTTTTATTAATTTAAAATCCTATCAATTTAGTTATATATTATATATATATATAGATATATATAGATATAGATATATATAACTTAATATCAAAAAATATATTGGGATTTTTTTTTGTTACTTTATCAATTTTTTTTTTTTAAATTTTTTTTTTTAAACATTCTTATTATAAACAATGTAAACTATCAAATGGGAACTGTGTCAAGTATCCGTTTCTCTAAGGTAACAAAAAATCATCTGCTTTTGAAAAGTGTTGATTCAAAATACACATTTTGACACTTTGAATCTTCTTATGTCTTAAGTATGCACATTTTTTTAATTGTTGATTATTTAACCATATTTTAAGTCGTCTCTTGTTTTTCGTCCTAAGAAGTTTGTTTTTTAAGGTTTTCCAAACATGTGTTTTTTGTTTTTCTTTGCAATGTTTTTTATAATGAAATTTTTAATTTTTTTTTATAAAATTAAAAAAAAAAAATAATAACATTAAGATTTTGAGATTAAGATTTTTTACATATTTATATATCATTAAATTTAATACTTCAAATACACATAAATAATTCCTCACTAAAAAAATATTTAAACATTGGAAAAAAAATATATGTTTTTGTATATAGATAAATTAAAAAAAATAGGATTTTAGGACCCTTTTGCTAAAATAGACATGTTAAATACAATTTTTTAAATGAAAAATTGAATAATTATTTTTGGAAAAATAGCGGATTTTATGAATTTTATATCCAAAGAAAACAACATTAGAAGTTTTTTTTTCCAAAAAGAAAAAATCACATAAAATTTAAAAAAAATAACAAAAAAAATGTTAAAAAAAATAAACACACCATTAAAAAAAAAAAAAAAAAAAAAAAAAAAAAAAAAAAAAAAAAAAAAAATTGAAAATAAAAAACATGAAAAATAATAAAAACATAAAAATTAAAACAATTAAATAAAAACTAAACAAAAACTAAAAAAAAAATTGAAGGAAAAAAAATCAATAACAAATAATTAAAATTTTAAAAATAAAACGACAGCCCCTTAGGACCTGGGCGGAGGCAAATTCGATTCCCGGTGTTTGTGGGGGGCGTGACCTGGGGGAGCTATGCAGCGCCCCCTCCGCTTAGATCGCAACCCCACGGGCCCTTGGTGGGGCTTGGTCGACGGTCTTGCCTCACCTAGGGCACGTGGGGCCGCGACCTAGGCAAAGCACAACTGTAAGCCAAGCCTTGTCCAAGACTAGTTGGGTCGCGGCACTGGGCGGGGTGGGGTTTCCCATGCCCACCTAGCCTCGTAGCCCAGCAACCCTGGGTCTACAATTTGATTGACGGAATCAGATTGCAGCCCAAGGGTGATGGGGCACTCCCAGAATTAGATTGCAGCTCCCGCGAGGTGGGGTTGTTGGGGGAACAATTTTTTATTTTTTATTTTTTATTTTTTTTGTTTTTATCTTATTATTTTTTACGTTTTATTATTTTTTAATTATAATATTGTTATTAATTTTTCGCCGTAATTTTTTTTTTTTTTTTTAATGTGTTTTCTTTTTATATTTCATATATATATAATATATCTTTATTTTTAAAGTAATGTTATATATATATTTATTTATTTGTTTTGTCATGTGCTTAATTTTATGGCTTAATTTAAATATTTACTCTTTTTTTTTTAAAGTGTGATCCACGCCACCCCTTGGTCACTGGGTGGCCCCACGACCTTAGAGATACGCTGATCCGCGGGGAACCAACCTTTCGGCCATCAACAGACCTGACCCCAAGAGCTTATGGAAATTGACCCTGTGACCTCCCATCTGGCGAGGCCCCGACTTGACCGATTGAGCTAACTCTTGGCGCTTTTTTTAAATGTGGTTCATGACTACCCTTAGTCACTGGGTGGTTGTTATGTCCACGGCTTAGAGACTAGGCTGATCCGTGGGGGATCAAACCTTTCGGCCATCAACGGACCTGACCCCAAGAGCTTACGGGAATTGACCCTGTGACCTCCCATTTGGCGAGGCCCCAACTTGACTGATTGAGCTAACTCTTGGGGCTTAAATTTTTATTTACTTGCTATTAATTTTTAGATATTTTTATGTTTTTTTCTTTTGTATTTTTCTCAATGTTTTACTTTTTTTTCATGTTTTTTTAATTTTTTTTTATGTTTTAATATATATTTTTATTTACTTTTTATTATTTTAATTTTGTATTTCTTTCTTTTTATTTTTTTCAATGTTTTAATTCTTGTTTTCTTTTGTATTTTTCATTTTTATTTATTTGTTTGTTTGTTTGTTTTATTTTTTTCTTTGCACGGTCTGTGTCGATCATCTACTAGCAACTTGATCTCATTATGTGTCAATTTGATAGTTGATTTTAAAGTTTTGTTATAATGGATCGAGTTTGTCCCCACAATGTGTCAATTTCATGATTGGTCTTTAAGTTTTCATTACAATGGGTCCAGTTTGTCCACACTATGTCTAAATTTGATGGTTAATTTTTAAATTTTTGTTGTAGTGTGTCAAGTTCTCTGAGGCTAAGATTTTAAAGTCATTATACATTTAGCATTTGAAAAAAAAAAAAATTACTCTTGGTATAATAACTCTTTCAGTCAGGTGTTCATTTTTAAATTGTTTTTAGCCATAAAAAATTTCGTAATGTCATGGTTGATATATGTTGAAAATTTAAGATTTATGTAGTTATGATCTTTGGTTTTAATTCCATGGTTGAAAATTTGTCAAAATTTTAAAGGTTTTTCTTAGTCATGATGTTTTATCTTTAATACTATCGTTGACAACAGTTATAAGTATTTTATCTTTACCACCATGGCTAAAAATTGCTGAAATTTTAAGACATTTCAAAGATGTGATATTTTATCTTTAATGTCGTGTCTAAAAATCGTTGGAATTTTAAGGCTTTTCAGAGTCATGATATTTTATCCTTGATGGCATTGCTAAAAAATGTTGAAAATTTACATCGAAAAAAAAAAAGACAACATTTCAGCGTCAACACTTTTTGTTTTCAAGGTGTTTTTTGCACCAAAAAAACTAGTTTTTATTGGCTTTCACTGCCATTTTTAAAAAATGTTGAAAATTTAACTAAAAAAAAAATTAAATTATTCCAGCATCAAAATCTTTCGTTTTTAGGTTGTTTTTCATGTTTTTTGGCTAGAGTTATTGTTTTGGGTTTAAAGTTCTCGTTTGATAGTTTACATTTTTTATATCATACAAACCATTCCCTTATCCATTCCTTTGTCCCTTATCAATGTAGCATCTTTTATTATTGGGGAGAAAAAATGCCCTTGTAATAATATAATCATCTATCTTTATTGAAAAAATATAATAATTACATGCTTGACTACTTGACATTACATTAAAAACAAGGACAATAAGCAGTGGCAGTCCCTGCCGATTTGACAGGAGATTCTTGGGAACATCACCTACCACCGTATTTTGTTAATTTGTGAATTGTCTATCAAATCCATGAATTGTCTGTCAATCAACTCCATATTTCATCTTTTTGCATGAGTTCCATTTGTTCCTGGACAACAGTTGGCAATGGAAAGACAATAACCTGCCAATGTAGAGTCAAGCAAACAACATTTATCAACAAGTTTGCTACATCAGTATCACAAGCAACTAACCATTGTGGATTAGCAATACTAAACATTAAAAATAAGTTTACCATAATTTTTGTGCTATGTTAAAAATAAGTTTAACATAAATAATTTTACCAGATTTTTTGTGCTTTGTTCGAAATAAGTTTACCACAGTTTTGTGTTCTATCTGTTATGTCTTACACGTTGTAGCTTCTGCAAATAGATAAAAGAATATCAGATTAGCTGGAACCACCACAGATATTCGCATCTTACTATACTCATGAAATAAAGGTTTCATATCTTCTAGAAAGGGGAATGGAATGGACAAAGAAGAGAAGGCTCTTCTCATGAAATAAAGACTTCATATATTCTAGAAAAGGGAATGGAAAAAGCAGAGAAGGCTCTTCTTTTTAGTTGCTTAGCTGGTGGTTTAGCAAAAGGGAATGGACAAAGCAAAGAAGGCTCTTCTTCGAGTTACTCAGCTAGTGTTTTAACAACACATTTGCATTGTGACAATTTTCGTGAGCTTCTACCAAGCACAACCACAGTAAAATGTCATGTCGATGCTGATAATTTTTTCTTGATGTGAATGATATAATTAGGATACATTATATCAGATCTTTCTATAAAAGCATTGTCACTCTGCAGGGGGTATTGAAGAACTTTCCAAAGGCTTGTATATATTCACAGTCAGATCCAACACAATGCTTATTTCCAGAGTATGTATTTCCATATATCCAAATGCCCATATTCATCTTAATTCAGCATTAGAAGATTAACCATATTTCCACACAAGATGATCATAAGAGCTAAAACAAAAATAAGGCATATGGGGGGTATGGGGAGTGAAGGTGTTATGGTGGTTGGTAGATATGTGGAGTAGTAAGTTGATACATTATGTGTTTCTAAGATAAGTTCTGAGCAGTCCCTCCTTCCTAAGTGATTAATTAAGGAAATGTTTATAGGGCTATTCCTCTCCCTCATGGTCGAGCTTGAACCTCATGGCCAAAAGGAAAATCTAATAGCAAGTCTTTTACTGAAGCATTTTTATGGCAAGAGAGTGTGAGGATGAGCGATTATCACATACATAAATGCACACAGACCTCCTTCCTCTCTGATGTGGTGAAAATTTCTACCTTTCCCATGTTCTCTACTCCTAGTTATCTTTTTTTATATGAGATTAGCAAAGAGATTAGGTCGATAATAACCAAATCTTAAGATTTTATCTCTTGTTTCCCTAGATGCATAGTGTACTCCATAGAATCCCTATTGCATAAATGGCCAGTTCCTAGTTCTGATCATGTTTTTCGTGAAAATGAAGCAATTGGAAGTATCGTGATTATGAAGATTGATTGCCAAGTGTCGGAATTGGGCAGCTACTACTTCCATCCTTCACTGGTGGTGTAGATGCAAGGCAAGACCTTCTACCCATTCGAGCTTGTGTCAATAAGCCTACCTTCATTAATTCATCCCATGATGGTCAGTGGAAAGAAGTAGTACATGGGATGATGTTCAGCCGAACAAACTAGTTGAAGGATGGTCAAATGCTCTTTAAATGCTTAGCTCTCTCTTTAGTTCAGAATGAATAATATACGACTATTTAGCTTACGCTAAGCTTAGATCCATAGTTCAAAGTTAGTTATGAAGGGGAGATATGCCAATCATTGTAGAGAGTAGTTATTCTTAGTTGCGAGGTTGACCTAGTACCCAACTCTTTTATGCCTCTAGTAGCTTTGGCATCATATCGCGAATCAAGACTTTCAGAGGTTCAGTCGACTTTCTCTTTGTTTTATTAAGCATAGCCATAATTAGGTGTGGAGATGGTTAAGAGTGTCGTGGGTTTCCATTGTCTACAGGCTATAGCTACATTATGTTGTGCCCCTTTCAGTAGATGTGGGTAATCAATCACTAAATCTTAGTGGCAATAAAGTTAAAAGGTTAGTTGTTATAGAGAGGGAATAACTATGAGATTTCATTTCAGTTAGAAAAAGGCAAGCTAAAAGAGAGCTAGTTTTTTAACTAGTGAAAAGAGAGAGAGAAATACAACTACTACTATTGCTAATGTTACTAATGATGAACTAATCTATCTGGATCTACAATTCTATTGCATTTTCCCATCCCTCCTATTGAGATGAAGGTTGACCTTGGGAATAAAGAGAGATGGAAAGGAAATACCAAAGTAAGACGAAAGACAGGCATCAAAGGAAACTTTAAGAGCTACTAACGTTGGCATTGAATTTATTGGGCCCCACCCCAACTGAGACACTTAACCTATTATTCATTCACCCCAATAACTCCAACTAAAACTCAATATTTTTGGAAGTTTATATAGTCTTGAATTCTCAGCATTACTCAAATCAAAAAATGGAACCATATACTACATCATGTTGTCGAAGCCTCGACTAACAACTTTCCCATTTTCACCAAAAAATCTTGTCATAGATTCACACTCTACCAAGAGCTCTACCAAACTCTATATGTGATGTGAAATCCATGAAATACATTCAATTCTTTTAAATCCAATCAATACAAACTGAAGTGGAATGAAAGAAAGATCTGAAGTTCAATCAATGTGGACACAAACAAACAACCTTACCTTCTAGCTTCTTCGCTTACGCTCAGCTAAGTAAGGCTTTATAGGCATCAAGAAGGAAACTCAATTTGAAAAGTTGTAACTACTAATGGGAATAAGAGTAGTCACTTAATAAGAATAACAAGAAGGTGACAAATAAGCCTAACCTAGGAATACTTACTTACATTTACTAACCATTTGAAGAGTTGAATCCATCCAACTGATGATGTTTAGGAGATGGATGGATGAGGATTCTGCCAGAAGTATTTTTCCAACCATTCTCTCTATTTGGTATTTGAAATCTGGAATGGAATAATCACATCTATAACATAAACATATATTTCTCTCTCTATCTCTAATTATTGGGAAATAGGGGATGGGAATACTCATTTCGAAAGAGAACACCTCTAGAGAGAGAGATGTTCACCACAGGATAGGAGTTCAAGCATGCAAACACGTTCAATTCAATCCATGAGATACAGACGTTCAGTACAAAGAATGAGAGGAGCATAGTCAATCCAATCAATTTTGAGGAGTTGGATTATAAGACTTCTTTCTAAAACATACCTTTCTAGAATGTTTACCTAGGATTTATGGGTGTCATTGCCAATAGTTTATCATTGTAAGCCAGTCATATCTTGCATTAGATACTCCGATATTATACTTGGTTACTCTACTATGCTTCATTGGATTTAGGGATTGGTTGGATACAAAGTTAGTGCTAGAAGGGTAACAAAGGCCATCATTAGGGGATTTTTGAGGTCTAAAATGGGCCTCTTAAGAAAAATGTACAACCAAAATCAACTTTATAAGAACCATTAGGATTCAAGATGATGATGTAACCATGGGGGATGATTCACCATTTTTGGAGCAAAAAAATAAAAACAATAAAAAATAATAAAATAATAAAACTACTTTTCCAACTCATATTTTAAACTTATCTCCCTGAGGTTTTACTCAAATTTCGAGTAGGAGTACTCCTTGGATGCAAAATTTAATTCCTCATCCAAGGAGTACCCATGTTGCATACTTTTGATGGACCATGCTACACGAAAAATGAGAAATACATGAAAAAATGTGATTACAATCATGTTTTTCATGTATTTCTCATTTTTCTTGTAGCATGGTCCATCAAAAGTATGCAACATGGGTACTCCTTGGATGAGGAATCAAATTATTCATCCAACAAGTGTTTCCACTCGAAGTTTGAGTAAACCCATAGGGAGATAAGTTGAAAAAATATTTTTTTCTTTTTTCCCTCTAAAATTTGATGTTGTAATCAAATCTTATTTTATTTTTCCACTATTATTTTATGATTTCCTTAGGAGGCCCATTTTAGACCTCAAAACTCCCCTAATGACAGTCAGAACCATACAGGCCAGGAAGGTGTCGGGTGTTGCCTGAATAATGGTTGATTGATTTGGTTGCCCACATATTTTAAGGCTTGAGGTAGGTGCCACTTCGCACTCATACCCGAGAGAATTAATGGCTTGATGTATAAATACACCAAGATTTGGTCGAACACAAAGGATGACTGGTAAAGAACCTGTTAACCAATGACGGATGAGACTATGGCTAGGCTAGATTTATGTGTTTGTGGATAGATATGAGTTGCTTGTCACGTGAAGATGAGAAAATGGATGGATTCTTAGATGCATTTTTTCATCTTGCAGCCCCGTGGTTAAGCTGGATAGGCTTTGTATTATCCCTTGAATGAGAGGTTTATTATTTTTACCACGTTCCCATTAGACAATAGGAGAATTTACTCATCATCACTGGATTTATACCCGAGAGGATATTTCTCCCATGTTCTCAACAGACGATGGGAGAGCCCCACAGGAGACCCAACCATAACCAAAAGAGAAGGAAGCACGCCCCATTACTGCTAGTTGAGTAATGCTACTATGGGCATATTCCATTTTGCAATCGAATATCAATGAATTTATTGATATTGATTCCCGGGTCACTCGGGGAAGTGATAACCTTACCTTCAAACCCTCTCTTGGTTAGCCTATGGCTATTACTTACAGGATTAAGTTCTTACTAAAATATTTCATTTTTTCCACTTTCCATCCTGAAATGACTCGAATGCTACTAGTGCTTTTGGAATTGGTTTGTATACCCTTGCTTCTGTGGAAACAACTGGCATTGGTGGTGCTTTCACCGTTGCAACTATTGAAACTAGTGGGGGTGATACCTTCCCTCCTGGTGCCTTCACTTATAGCTTTGACTTTGCAACTGAATAAGCTTCCTATACGAAATCAACTTCACCAATTCTTAATACCAAAAATGTCGTTATTAACACCTTTGCTCCTAGAGATGATGCGGAGACAAGAGAGGTAAAGCCATCACTACCTTGCCCCAGAATACCTTCTGGTTCCATAGGCATTTAACCAAGTGAAAGTGCTAGTTATGAAAAATAATGAGGTGTCCTGAGCCAAGTGTACCAGTGGAAATGCTCTGTGGGTTGGGTTTCCGCTTGGCTGTACTGGAGGTCCGGGTTTAGGATCAAGTAAAAACCTGCCACATTTGACATAGTGGGGAGTGCCTTAGATGCCTAAATTGTTTATGGTTAAGTGAGGTAACTAAAGAGGATCAACCACCCTTCATGATGACATGCCAAGCCCCCTTGATTAATGCGAGGTCCTGATCCATACCATGACAACGATGTCATATCAATAAAGATTCTTTATTTACACAAGGTCTAACTAACTCCCATTTCTTACAGTGTTGCCACTGATAGGACCAACTGTTGTTATCTTTGCATTAAAATGAATATAGGAAAGAAGAACTTCCTCACTTCTATAGTGGACAATTCTCCCATTCCAAGGTTTTAAGTCCAGAGAGTAAGCAACTACCAGATAATACCACTCAAAGGGAGAGAAGGAGAGCTAGCTCTTTACCTCTCTTAGCTCGAAAGTGGGAAATGGCATTGACCAGAACTAGAACTGCCCAGTACCATATTTTCAACAATGGCTCCAAGAGATCACTCTCAGTTTCTCAGCGATGGCTTAAAGACATCTCTCTCAGTACTCGGCGAGGGCACCTGAAGTTTGTTACTCTTGGTAATCTCATTATTGTGATGGCACTCAAAACTGGTTATGGAGTTGGTTACTCTTTGTGATCTCATTATTGAAAATAATGACCTCAAGAGAGATTTCGCAAGTCAGATTGTCTAAGCCGCCTGCTTTACCACTAGAAATATATACAATAACTCCTCTGATAACATCACCAACTGCTCTGAAATACCAAATTAATTCTCTATGCACAAAGCTTTTATGACACTAAAATTTTCATGATACTAAAAGGAAAACAGATGATAGGGATATCGTATTGCCTAATTAAAAGCAGTTAGACATTGAGGGTCTTTAGTGTTCTCAATGCATATATAAGATATGAGTGAGCATTGAAATATTTTTGAAATAATGTTAACTCTAAACCAACATTAAATCAAAATTGACTTAAAACTTCAAACTCATTATCTTAAAATTTAAGAAAATTATATAATCTAGCCAACAATAAAAAAAATCCAAACAAAAACTTGGGAATACAAATTTGTATAACAAAATATTTTATTTTAAATATTGATTTAAACCTAAAATGTATTGATTGATAAAAAAATATTTAATACTAAATCAACACCTATCGATCACTACAACCCCTACTAGGTCAAGAGATTATATTCCCTTAATATTTATATAAACCATTTCCTTAACACTATATCATTCGTTAAAACAGAAATCAATCCTCAATAATATTTTTAAACCATGTTTGAACATACTATAATAAAACAAAAAACATGCCCTTTATCATTATATCATTCTATCATATTATCTCAATATAACAAAGAACATTATTATATTGTTATTTTTGAAAAAAAAAAAAAAAACCATGCCCATGAAAGACTACGGTATGTTTGACTACTTATTTATATATTCTTAGCTGATAAAAGCTTAATGTATTTTTATAAGACAAGGCGAGCTGCAGGGCAACTAGTCCCTGCCATATGCTCTTGTTAGTTGCAGCAAGAAAGAGGTCAGCGTTGCAAGTGATTTGGCTCCGTCAACATGATGGATGCGGAAGAATAGTCATGGAAGCGAGTTTGCATGGCCTCCTGTACTATTGAATGGAACTCACCAAGGTGCGACTTATTGCATAAAGGATAATGCACTAAAAAGGAAATCCATATGGATGCCGAGTATTCATTGGAAATCACTGCATGAATCAGTGGACCCACCCCGGAAGCATGGTCTGGTGAATCGTCTCAAGTGGTAACAAAACAAGGCCATTCCATGATTGACACTTAAATTTTCAGCTCATGTTAACAATTTGCTGTATTCAGATTAAAACTTGAACAACAAAAAATGAAAAGCTTTAACTTACTCTCGAAACTTCTAACTTGATCTATATTCAGATGCTGAAACTCATCAGACTGAAGAAGTAGGAAAAACAAAAGCTAAATGGACTGTCAAACCTGTTACTGCTTTTTCATATTTCTTAAGAAGTTATCATGCTAGAAAAAACTGAACGATTGACATTATTCCTATGCTCTGCTTTTGTAATTGAAGCAGATGGTCATGGGTTACAATAAAATTTGACTAAATCAGTTCATAGCACTCAGTCTGCATGGAAACTTGTGCTAGAGGAGGAAAGCCAAAGGTATGCATAGACGAAGACATAAGCAACAGTCATAGCCTTACAGTGATACAGAAACAGTCATAGCCGTAGAGCTTATTGATCGACAGAGTACATCTGTACAGGTTGGTCCGGCTAAACATATAGAGAAACAAGAGAAGAGAAGCTCTGGTACTGGTCTGGTCAATTCCTATCCCGGTACTGGACCCAGAGCCGACAATGCAAATTCTGAAACTGCCTTGCCTGGTTCCTTTGCCCGGTTCCTCTGCGATTTCTGATAAACCGATGACTCGACTTGCATGAGTGCTCCAGCCTGCAAGGGCTCCCAAACTCAGTTGGGAACTTAACAAGACTCAGATATCTTTAACTTGTCTGGGTGTTCCAATTTACAGATGCTGCCCAATTTTCGGCATTTGAGCTCGTTGGAGAAGCTTCACTTGTCTGGATGTTCCAATTTACAGATGCCGCCCAATGTTCAGCATTTGAGCTCGTTGGTGAAGCTTAATGTGTCTCACTGTTCCAAACTGCAATGGGGTGCTGGAGTAGTCGAGTCCCTGCGCCATCGACTGGGAAATGGCTTCATCGAAGAAAGGTGGGAAGAAGGCAGCGAAAACAGTAATGAAGAAAGGTGGGAAGAAGGCAACGAAAACA
>APFE030393726.1:15414-33131 GCA_000404065.3 Pinus taeda
GCTTTGAGTCTGCATAGTAGATATAGCCACCGAGGTGTTACAAAAGAACTACGGTCTTCCTCTTTTTTGTCTCGGCATCTACATATAGCGTTGAGTCTGCATAGTAGATATAGCCACCGAGGTGTTACAAAATAACCAGATGGCAGTGTCATGAAACAATCAACCAACTTTGATATTGCATTCGGTTGCATTTGGTACTTTCCATAGCATTTAATGCTTCGAACTAATGCTAACATTAGTTTAACACTTTCAAAATGCAAATAAAATGTAAATGAAACCGATGAATATAATGAATATAGTATATAGTTTGGCCTCCCTGCCTCGGGAAGAGGCTAAATAACACGGTAAATTACAATGTACTAAAAAACTTTCAATATACATCATCAACCACCATTAAGAAACAGCTCACAAGCAGGTTAACTAATGCTAGCATCGAAGTTTTCGAATGTGAGGAATGTGACTAATGAGGAATGTGACCAAACCCCTGTTTCCAAGGGTGTACAATCATATTACTAGGTTTTTAAAGGGCTAAACATTTGGATGCATTACTTATGAGGTTAACAAATATGTCAATTTATTATTTTTATTTATGTGTATTGCTTTTTAATAAAATGTTGGTGAAGGTAAAAATATTGAATAAAACCTAGTATGTTTTATTCCATATTTCTTTACTTTAAAGTATAGCATATTTTATCTAATAATTTCTTAAACAGGTGGAAATGAAAAAAAAAAATAATATATATATATATATTTTTTATTCAAAATTTCTTTACCATATTTTATCTAATAATTTTCTTAATAGATGGGAAGGAAAAAAAAAATAATATAAAATCTTTTACCACTGAAACAGTTGTGCCCTTGTTACCCTCGTCAAACGCGACACGGCATCTTTGTCCAAATGTCGTATGTTCAACTTACAACCTAAAGTTCCTGCAACTCTCATTTTGTTTCGTTGCTGCTAATTAGAACTCGGTTATATTATCTTATAAATCACTGATATTTTTTTTTTTTTTTCTTTCTATCATTTCGCATAACATGTTTTTTTCATATATTTTTACAACGAAAGTGTTTTTAAGGAGAGCTAAACCTCAAAACACGTGTTTAAATTAAAATTTAGGGAAGTTATTATATTATAGTGGTGAGTGGGTTTGGAATTTCAAAACAATTTGCTCATTAAATTGGATGGTTTTCATATCTTTTTCATTTATTTTCACAATTATATAATAACTACTTCTTCTTTTTGCTTTCTAAAATTATATAATATATTTTATTCTGATTTATACATTAACAAATATAATAATAATATTTTGCTTTATCTTTTAATTATTATATAATAATTGGTTTTTTTTTGCATAATTTTCCAGATTAATATATAAATATATATAAATAAAGGGAAACAACTAAGTTTTATTTTTGTTGTGTGGTAACAGTGTGATGGATAGAGTATTCTAATTTTATGAAGTTAAGTTTAAAGGGATTTTAAATAATGTATGATTGGTTAAAATTGTTTTGAAATATAATTTAAAATTGATTTTTACATTAAAGTATTTTTAAGGGGAGAGTTAACATATGGGTCTGCAGTATGCTCTAAATCTGCTTTTGATTGGTTAAGAGTTAGTTGATGAGTCTAGGTATTGCAACAAGAATGTTGCAACTCCCAAGGCTACCAGCTTTACTTATCAACCCGAGGTTTGTACAAACTTGGAGGTGACAGTGCTATATGCACAAGTAAAAGTGAAGGTACTATCTGTTGTCACTACTCATTTGGCAAGAGACCCCAGGGGTTCTAAGCTAGACTTTTATAGGGTCAGAAGAAGCTTAATTCTTTGATGGAAGAAGAGCAAATTTATTCTAAGAGAGAGCTACTCTACTGCAGTAATGAATAAAACAACATGTAATGCTAAACCACACCATAACCTAATTAACCAATTAAATAGCTATGCTAAGCAAAATTGCTAAATCAATCACTGACCTAATGTTGTTTTCTAAGTTGTAGAGATAAAGAGGATCAAACTATACTAAGGTGTAAGCAAATAAACTTAAACTAAATCAGTTTTCAAGCGGAAGAGCAATCAGAGGTCGAAATCAGTGAAGGAGGACGTAAGGAAGCAGTAGTGCATAAGAACCGTTGGATTAGCTAATGAATAGAAGATGAACGACAGAGATCTTATCGCAAAGGCTTAAGTGACTAGATGGATGAACAGGGTGAATGCACAGGATGAACGATTGAGGTCTTATCGCGTAGGTTAAGTGGATAGATGGACGAATCGGACGAACAAACAAGATGAATGACAGAGATCTTATCGCATAGATTAAGTCAAGAGATTGATGGATATGATTAATTGGAGGATGGATGACGGAGATCGTATCGTGGAAAAAAGAAACGTGCAGAAATGATGGAGAGGATTTCGAAGGCGGTAAGTAGTTTCTCGCACGCCCTTAAGGCTATAAGCTGTATTTTGAACTTTCATGCAATTAGCCTAACTACGCGACACGTAGCACGAGAAAACCACTTTTCTCACGTGCTCTCGGGCTAATAACGGTCGTGCAAGAATCTGCGTGAGATTGCGCGATAGTCGTTGGATCAGGCTAGACAGATCAACAGTGGAGATCGGCCAAGCTAGTTGGCGATCGGGTGATGCGATAGTCATTGGATCAAGCAACGCAGATCGACGGTGGGGACTTAAAGTGCATAAATAAGTGGAAGACTTCACGTGAGGCGACAGTTGGATAAACAGATGAATCGGACGATGATTGGGAAGGTTTGTTGTGGATCGGATCGTAATGAAACGATGCATGAAGAATGTGTTGAAGGCGGTTCCAATGGAAAATGACAGAAAAACCAGTGAGGGTGGACAAGTAACTGCATTAAACTACAAACTCCATAGCTCATGCGAGAACCAGAAACCTGTGTTTTTGGGGTTGTTAAAGGGTCTTTTCCTCAAGTCATGGTCCCAGAGGGAGGAGATGAGGCCGAGACACCTGTGCACAACCTTATGGTGATCTTTTTCCTCTATCTACCCTGTGAACTGAAGTAAGGCACAAATGGAAGTAAACTTAAGCACAAATGATCTACTCTACGCTACTATAATGAAAATGCATCTATTTAAGTAAATGAACAGAACCAAAAAGCTACTTAAGCAAATGAGCAATGAAAACCAGGAATCTATGCTAGCATACATGTACAATAAAGAGGAGCTTTGGCTGCTCAGGTTGGGCCCTAACCCAAGAGCTTCAGCCCTTTGAGTTAACTCAGTGTTGGCTCAAACAGAACTCATCTTTATGATAAAAACCATGGATTACATAAAAAACCATCACAAGTCTTGCAGCTTAGAAATAAAGTAGAGTTTTTCAACAAAAATTCGAATCCTACTGAGGTCCTAAGCCTCTCTACTTATACATCTGAAGTTTCCAACAACTTCCTTCCAAATTAGGGGGGCTTGGCTCCCCACTCAAGATAAATTGGTTTATGTCCCTTTCACTTGCTTGACTGGCTTCTAGTCCTCAAAGTGATGGTTGTTTGCACTCTGAGCTGATAGAGGAATATTCAAATGGAGGGTTAGCAAACGAGGAGGATTTACCACCTATAATTACTCTCCTTTGTCCCATTCAAGTTTTTACCAAGGTCTTTGCCACAGTTCCTTGCTTTGATCCTTTATTCCTGCATTTTTCCTTGCTTTTATCCTTTATTCTTGCATTACATGCACAAATATCCAACTCTAACTCATCTCATAAACAAAATATAATCAAAAGTATACAATAAGTTGTGAGAATAGTTGGTTTGACTAAGCTAGGAGGTGAATTAAGGCCAATTAAGGCCCATATAATTACCCAATAATGAGGCTCATCATCATCCCCCTACTGAAAGTGTTACTCATCCTCTGAGAAACTTAGTCAATGTCCATGTCCTTCATGGCTCTGGTAGCCTCTATGACATCCCATGCTTTTGCTATAGTCTCTTCTTCTTGTTTATAGAAGCATGTTTTCCTTTCTACTTCTTCCCACTGCCTCTTTTCCTCTTCTTCTTTTATCCCTTCTAGTATCCCTAGGAGTAGTGGTGGACTGAGTTTTAGGCATATCCAATTGACGTTCAACCTTTGCATTGATTGCTTATACATAGGTGTCATGTTGAGTGCCTCTCTCAACCTTTGAGGGGAGTGATATTCTCTTATCTTCAAGCTGTGTGATAGTGTTTTCCATCTTCTTTAGTAGGCATGTATATTATCATCTTTTAGCAGCCTAAACATATCCTCAAAATGTGAAATTGCTTGCTCTTGGGAAGCAAGATATCTAGGTGCCAGTTGAGGATCATTTGCAATTAGATTATGGGTGTTGATTAGGGCCATGGTATTTGATTGTTCAGTTCTAATGAAAAGAGGTTCATTTTTCTCTCTGGCCAATATTATTTTCATCTCTGCAGCCCTTGACTTCTCATGGTTCATCAATGATGCCAAAGCGATTAATTGTAGATCTCCTAGCTCTACATTAGGATCCCAAATATTCATGTCTGTGAGGGCCATGTTGTGCAAGTAAAAATCAGCCATTTTGGCCCTATCCTCTAGTGCGTTTTCATCACAAATATCAATAAACTGCCTACAGTATTGAAATGGCATGGTGCCCCTTTGTGCTAGTGTTTTAATCTGAAATTGGAGCCGTTTTTCTCTGAGGTAAAGAGCATAGGATTTAATTGACATCCTACACTGGATGGCCTCCAAGGAGAGGCTGGCCATACGTGTTAGTTCATTTTCCTTTTCCTGCAGCTGTCCTCTCAGGGGCCTCTAGAGACACCCTAGGTGACTCCTCCTTGTGTTCTTCCCCTTCTGTTTTAATGTCTTCTTCCTCTCTGAGAGAAGGACTAACATCATATATGAGGGTTTTGATGTCATCCTCTGCTGGTAAGTCTCTGAAGACTGACCATTTTATAGGGATCCTGAGGTTTTGGAGGGCATCCTCAATAAGAATTCTGATCAAACCATGGTGAGCCAACTGTTGGGAATTCCATTCCTTTACTTTGTTGCTAGAGTCTATGAGTGATTTCATCAAGAAATAGGGTATGATGAGTCTTTGGTGAACTGATATTTCTACCCCAAATCTTAATTCTTCAAGCATCTTAAAATGGTAGCCATAAACAACACTGTATCTACCCTCATATGAGATATATTTGATGAATTGGTAGCCTACCTCACTCCATGGGTATGGCAGACTGTCCCTCCTTACTCCATTTTTATCCTCTATGGGTTCTTCACCTTCTAAAAATAATTTCCATTTTGCCACTTGATTGTCTGCTTTGTCTTCTTTTCTCCATGCAATTCCTAGGGGAAGTGTGGCTACCCTACTAATGAACTCTGGGGTGAGATCTATAGTGAGCCCTTTAACTATAACATTGGCGTGGATTTTGTTGTGTGGAGTGAGGGAATGAGCAAATTCTTGAGAAAACAGAGTTTCCTGTGTATCTAATCCACTATCTTTTTAGAGTAATTCTAGTTCATTTTCTTGTAAATGGGGATGGATTTTTAGATCCTACCTCTTTAGAATGGTGGCAATGGACAATTCTCTTGATATTCCCTCTTGAACCCCTCTCTGACTATCCTGTAGACTGCCTCTGTGTATCCTGTAGACTGCTCCTGTAGACTATTCTTATTGGAATTCTCTTGCAGAATGATGGATCCTTGCTTCTAGTGGGTGGCCAGAGTTATTAGAGCCACTTGAGTAGGGAGTTTCAAGGAGGTGGAATGCATGAATGCATGGAAATGATGTTTTGTTTCCCTTTATACCACCTCATCATTCCCACTCCTTGTAATTAGCTCCCACAGTTGTGTGAGAGGACACCCTGCTTTGTATGTGATGACTGAACGAAGGTGGCCAAGTTAACTAACCACCTTTTCACTTACAAACCAATTACCTCCTAACCTTTACAACTTTTGATCAAATGATACATATGAGTGAGTGAGTGGGATACTTACATGTGGTTTCGATGCCACGCTGCAATTTGTCCAGGATCATAGGTGTTGCATTGTTCATTTGCTGCATGGTTATTCTTCTTCCTCCTCTGTTGTCTGCTGATGGTGTTTGTGACTGTAGATATCATGTTGCTGCTATTGTGTAGCTCTTGGATTACCACTTGGAAATGTTTGGTGTTTCCCTTAGAATTTCTTGACATGTTGCTGGATGGTGCTGTGAGGATGTTGTAATGAATGGACAAAGGGAGTAGGAGTGTGTGTGTATGCAGGGATAATGGTAATGGATGAGGTGAGGGATTAGATCATGTCTAGAATGAATTCTGGGGACCTAACCAATCTACCATTCAGGGGATCCTGTAGAAAACACAATCTTCACATGAATTGAAGTAATGAAGTGAAAAACAATGGAATTGATGGAGGGATGCATGGTAAGGAGTGGAGGAGATGAATATATGTGAGGCAGGGTTCCCTTTGGATCTTCTCTTTTCTCCTTGATTGTATTTCTCATCCACTTGCAAATAACAATTGTCTTTTCTTCTTTTTTATTTTCTTTTATTATATATATATATTGAAAAACACCTAGGCTACCTCAGAGAGGTTTTCACCCTAGATATCTACCCTGGGCACCTCAAGGAAGGTTTTCACCCAGGGATCTTCTTACTGTTTTCCATTTTTTCTCATCCTTGGGCCGCCTTACAGGGTTTTCAACCCAAAGATGGGACTCAGGTGCCTCATGGAGGTTTTCACCTGAATCTTTATTCTTTTTTCCCTTTTTCAGTGCCTTGATGAGGGAGGAGATGGAACTTGCTCCACCATCATCACTATCTTATTGATATTTTAAATGAAATCTTGTTTTGATAAAGGCCTCTTGTGCATTTTCAATCGGTGTCCATTAACAAGCAATGGAATGGCTTCTTCATCTATAGTTTTGATTTGCACTGAACCATTATCATGGCATATTTCCACCACATAAGGTTCAATCCATCTTGTCCTTAGCTTGCCCTTGAAGTCTTTATACCTAGAATTATATAACAATTCCCAATCTCCCTCTTCAAATTGCTTCTCCTTGATATGGTTGTCATGCCAAATCTTCCTCTAAAGCTAAAATATCTATGTATGTAGGAGGGCCTGCATTATGAATTCATCCAAGCCATTCAAATGGAACAATCTTTCTTTTTGTGCATGACTGAGATCCAAATCTAGTTGGGCTGCCATCCTCAATGTGTTATATTCAAACTCAATGGATAGCAAAGCCTTTTTCCCATAGACCAGCTCGTAGGGTGTAAATCCAGTGGTGATATTCCATGTTGTATTATAGGCCCGGGTGGCCTCAACTAGTCTCTTTACCCAATCCTTCCTGTTGTTGCTCACTACCTTGGTTAAGATGTTCTCCAGTGCCCTGTTAGTCACCTCCACTTGCACATTAGCTTGTGGATGATAAGGAGTGGAGGTCCTATGCTTGATTTTGAGATGGCTGAGTAGTTCTTCAATCATGTTGGAGGTAAACTGGCTGCCTTGGTTAGTGACTAGCTCTCTAGGGTACCCAAATTTGTAGAATATACTTTCTCTTAGGAACTCAACCACATTCTCTTATGTTGTTGCCTTAATCACCTTGGTTTCAGCCCACTTAGTCAAATAATCAGTGCACACAATAATGTACTGCTTTTTCTTTGAAGGAGGGTTGATAGGCCCAATGAAGTCCATGCCCCACTTGTTAAATGGCTCGAAAGTCACTTGAGGTTGTAGGGGCATTTCATCTCTTGGAGTAGTCTTTCCCATCCTCTGGCACGGATCACACTGACTAATGTACTTTTTCACATCCTGATGAAGAGTAGGAAAATAATAGTCTACTTGCAACACTTTGAATGTTGTCCTCTTTGCTGCAAAGTGACCTCCATGAGGCCCATCATGATAGGACAAAAGGATGTTAAATACTTCCTCTTCCCTTACACACCTTCTCAAGATTTGATCTGGGCCAAGTTTGAAAAGATTGCTCCCAATCCATGTGAAGGGGGCGCTCTTCCTAACTATCTTGCTCTTTTCTTTGGAGAGAAAGTTTGGTGGAAACTGTGTTGATACCAAATAGTTTGCTATATCATCAAACCATGGGGAGAGAACTAAAATATCAAACAAATTCTCATCTGGTAACTAGTCATCCACCATTCCTTCTTCACTTGCAGGCAAATTCATCCTAGATAGAAAGTCTGCAACAACATTTTCCGTACCAGGCTTATCAACAATAGTTAGATCAAACTGTTGTAATAAAAGCAACCATCTTATAATTCTAGAATTTACATCTGGTTTGTTCATTAAATATTTTATTGCAGCATGATCAGTATGCACAAATGTTAGATAGCATGTAATGTAATGCCTAAATTTTTTTAATGAATGCACAACAACCAGGATTTCCTTTTCAGTCACAGTATAATTTAGCTCAGCCTTTGGCAAGTTCTTACTGGTAAAATAAATGGCATAGGGCAATTTCTCCTCTTCCTGACGTAAGGCTGCTCCTATGGCTTTGTGTGAGGCATCAGCATGAATATGAAAAGGAAGGTCCTAGTTTGGGCCTCTGAGAATTGGTGCAGTGGTTAACTTACCCTTTAGAATGTCTAAGGCCTCTCGACAACTTTTTCACCATATAAAATCATAATCTTTGGCCAACAACCCAAACAAAGGAGAGGCCAACTTGTTGAAGTCCTTATGAACCTTCGGTAGTATCCAGCTAACCATAATAATCTTCTGACATCTCTCTACTTTTGTGGAGGTGGGACCCTTTAGATGATTTCTATTTTGTTTGGGTCCACCTACAGTCCTTGTTGAGATATAGAATGACCTAGCATAGTCCCTTCAGTCATTAAGAATTCACATTTTTCTGGGCTAAGAGACAGATTCATTTCAATGCATTTTTGTAATACCTTGCCTAGGTTAGTCAAGGCTTCTTGGAAATCATAGCCATAAGGTATAAAGTCATCCATATATATTTCCACAATATCATGTACTAATTCAGCAAAAATACTCAATACTACTCTCTGGAAAGTGGTTGGAGCATTTCATAGGCCAAAAGGAAGGACCCTATAGGCAAAAGTACCCCAAGGATAGGTGAATGTGGTCTTATCCTCGTCTTCTAGGTATATTTTGATTTGGTTGTGCCCACTGAATCCATCTAGGAAGGAAAAAACTTCTTCCTTGCCAGGCCATCTAGCACTTTTTCAATGAAGGGTAGGGAAAAATGATCCTTCTTTGTGGCTTTGTTCAACTCCATATAATCAACACAAATCCTCCACTTACCATTTTTCTTTGGAACTAACACTAAAGGAGAGACCCATTCACTGTCAGAGATAGGGTAAATGAATCCTACATCTAGCAGTGTTTGCAGTTCCTCTTTGTCTATGTCTTTAAGGGCTGGATTCATCATCCTTTGTGGTTGCCTGATTGACTTGCAACCTTCTTTGATGTATATGTGGTGAGTACATATTGAGGGGTGTACTCCCTTCATTTCCTTGTAACTCCAAGCGAAGGCTTCTAGGTTTTCTCTCAACATGTTGCATAACTCTTCCTCTTCAAGAACAAACAAAGATGGATTAATTTTCAAAGTTTTTTCTGGGCCGAATTCTATGGTTTTGACACGGAGTGGGTTGGAATTGGCCAAGCATAAGTCAATTGGATGAATGAAATGGGTTTCTCTTACTTCTTCTAATGGTAATGTACTAGGAGTTGGACTTTGGAGAAGGTGTTCAATTAAGTCATCCTCATATTGTTGTCCTCCTCCTATGGTTGCTTCCAAAGCATAAAGTTGGGCAAAATAAACCTCATCTTCGTCCTCCTCCAACCATAAAGGTAAATCATGCTCTAGGGAAGGTTGAATAGGAGGGTATAGGACTAACTGTTTGGACATATGCCCATTCTTGATGTTCATATTCCCAGCTCTGCAACTAATGTAAGCATTAGTTGTGGCCAACCATGGCCTCCCAAGGATGAGAGGGTAACCAGTAAGCTTAGCCTTAGGTTAGAGAACTAGGAAATCTGCAGGGTACTCCTAGGAGTCAATGGAGACCATCACATCCTCCACAATTCCCTCAGGGGTGACTATGGAATGGTCTACAAGTTACAGAACTGTTGTGGTCTTCCTCAATGACACTTGGAGGTTGAGCTTGAGCATGGTATCCTTGGTCATCACATCATTGGCAGCCCCAAGATCAATCAGAGTGTGTGGGACAATGGTGTCATTGATGTGCACATATACTACAGGGTTTCCAGGGTCCAAATATTTTGGACATATTACCTGCCCCAGCATTAAGTCAAACAAATGCCCAATGACATTAATGGTATGGGCGTCCCTTTTTCTTCTTCCTGGATGCTTGAAGCACTTCTCCCTAATCAACTTATTGTAAATGGGGACATCTTTGATTGCCTGGAGAAGGGGGATCTTTACACATAGATTTTTTTATTCTCCCAGAAGTTCAGTTTCTTCTGGGGTAGCCTGGAGTGGTTGGGCTAATCTCTCAGGAAAGGGTGGATTTAGTTTAAGGTTGCTTTCCTCTCTTTCTTCCCCAACCTCCCTATGTGGAGAGGGAGGTTGGTTATCAGGGATAATTCTCTTGGATCTTAGGTTGATCTCCTGGATTTCTACAACATAAGTTGGGTATGATGTCTGTCCACTGTATACCTGTTGAGCCTACCTATTGTTTGGGTTCAGATTTGGTTGGGCAGGCATCTGGGGTTGCTTGGGTGGAGCAGAGTGCAGGAGTTGTGGTTGGGTAGGTGGTGGAGGCAATAGGGTTGGAACATTTTTGAATTTGGGCCTCCACCCCTAGAGTTGGGTATTCCACTAAGGTTGTGGCTAAACATAAGGTTGAAATGATTGGCCGGCTGGCTGGGAATGATACTGAGATGTATAGGACCAAGGAGGGGGTGTAGACTAGGAAGGATGAACAGGGGGTCCCCAAGAAGGTATAGTTGTGGTTTGGTTGGGGTTGTAATATGCATGGGATGACCCTTGCATACCCTACTAGTATGGTCTAAGCCCAGGAGGTCTCCTTTGGTTGATGTAGCAAAGTTGCTCATTGACCCCTTCAACTCCTTGATATACAGATTTGAGTCCAGGTAAAGAAGGGCACTTGTCTGTGGAGTGGTTTTCTTCATAGACTGAGAAAATCTTAAAACATTTCAATGGACATTTGTTCCTAGGATGCCTCTTGGTGCATCTAGGACAAAATATGGTCAGCACTCTTTCTGCTTCCTCTTGCTTCCTTTTGATGTTCATGGTGTCCAACTGCAAGGCAAGGGTTTGCAGCATATCACTTTTGAAATCTTCCAGCATATTTCCAATTTCACCCTTGATGGATGAGTTGGAGGATGATGTATTGGCCATAGGTTGACTACCCCTACCCTTTTTCCTGGTTGCCCTAGAATGGTTTCTAAAGACAGTCTTAATATCCTCATAGGGTAATTGGTAGATGTATCCTCCTGCTATCATATGTAAGGTATCCAGAAGATCCTCCCTTACTCCTCTAAGCAGGACCAGCTTCAATGACTTGGGGTCAAGTGTGCACCTAGCCCTTTTGTAATTGAGTTGGAATCTTTCTTCAAAGTCTTCTAAGGATTCATCCTGGCCTATCGTCATCCTGAAAATATCTTCTTTAGTATCCCTTGACCTATGGTAGTCCCTAGATTTTTTGTTAAAAGCCTCTTACATCTGAGCCCAATTTTTGGTTCTACCTCGAGGTAAACCCATGAACCAGCGCAATTTTGCATCCTTGAGGGTAGATGGAAACAATTTTAACTTTTTCTCATCATCTGTATAGTTATAGGTTCGACATATTATAACAAACTCAAATAGGAAAGTGTCAGAGTCCTCTGTGGTCAGGCCATGGAAATGAGGTAGAGCAAAGGGGCTTATATTCTTCATCTTAATGTCCCCATTAGTCTCCCTAATGGGGAAGGCACCCTCAATTCTCTCTCTATTTCCTCTATCATTTCATTTTTCAGCCATTGGTTCAGTAGGAATGGGTTCTTCCTCTTCTTCTTCCCATGTAGGTTCCTCAAATAGGTAAGGTTGCTCACCTAAAGGGCCTTCCAATTCACCGTCACTGAAGAAGAAAGAAGGTTAACTATTGGATGCAGTGGGGGTATTTGATAGGAATTTCCCTGAATTGTCCCTATTCCTACAAGGCATGAAAGGAAATGTTTTTGGGTTGGTTTTTGTAATATTTTTTGTTTTTTTAAGGTGGAAAGTACTCTGCAGAAAGGAAATTACTAATTGAATGAAAAACCACTAACAAGGAAAACTACTTGCTGAATTGAAATTCTACTTGCAAAATGAAATTGTTGATTGAAGGAAGACTACTGACAGAAAAAGACTACTTGCTGAATTGAAATTCTACTTGCAGATTGAAAAGGAAAGCAGATAATGACAAATAAAAGAAAGGAAGCTACTAACAAAGAAACTACTTGTTGAATTGAAATTCTACTTGCAGAATGGAAAGGAAAGCAGATAATGACAACTAAAATAAAGGAAGAAACTAGATTACTTTTGCAGAAATAAACTAATGGAAGAAAATTGGAGACTAGAAATAGAAGAAAGCAGTAATCACATTCTACTTACACACCTCCCTAGAAATGATGCCAAAAAGTGATGAGCCTAGGTATTGCAACAAGAATGTTGCAACTCCCAGGTCTACCGGTTTTACTTATCAGCCCGGGGTTTGTACAAACTTAGAGGTGACAGTGTTATATGCACAAGTAAAATTGAAGGTACTGCCTGTTGTCACTGCTCATATGGCAAGAAACCCCAGGGGTTCCAAGCTAGACTTCTATAGGGTCAGAAAAAGAATAATTCTTTGATGGAAGAAGAGAAAATCTATTTTAAGAGAGAGCTACTCTACTGCAGTAATGAAGAAAACATCATGTAATGCTAAACCACACTGTAACCTAATTAACCAACTAAACAACAATGCTAAGAAAAATTTCTAAATCAATCACTAACCTAATGTTGCTATCTAAGTTGCAAAGGTAAAGAGCATCAAACTATACTAAGGTAAAAGAAAAGAAACTTAAGCTAAATCGGTTTTCAAGCGGAAGAGCAATCGGAGGTTGAAATTAGTGAAAGGAGGACATAAGGAAGCAGTAGTGCATAAGAACTGTTGGATCAGCCAACGAACAGAAGATGAACAGTGGAGATCTTATCGCGAAGGCTTAAGTGACTAGATGGATGAACAAGGTGAACGCACAGGATGAACGGCTGAGATCTTATCGTGGAGGTTAAGTGGATAGATGGACAAACCGGACGAATGAACAGGATGAACGACAGAGATCTTATCGTGGAGATTAAGTCAAGAGATGGATGGATAGGATTAATCAGAGGATAGATGGCAGATATTGTATCGCGGGAAAAAGAAATGTGCGGAAATGATGGAGCAGGTTTCGAAGGAAGTAAGTAGTTTCTCGCGCGCCCTCAAGGCTATAAGCTGAATTTTGAAATTTCTCACGGTTAGCCTACTTGTGCGACACGTAGCATGAGAAAACCACTTTTTATGCGTGCTTTCAGACAGATAATGGTTGTGCAAGAATCTATGCGAGATTGCACAATAGCCATTGGATTAGGCTAGACAGATCAACAATGGAGATTGGCCAAGCTAGTTTGCGATCGGGTGATGCAATAGCCATCAGATCAAGCGAGGCAGATCGACAGTGGGGACCTAAAGCACATAAAGTAAGTGGAAGACTTCACGCGAGGCGGCAGTTGGATAAACAGATGAATCGGATGGTGATTGGGAAGGTTTTTTGTGGATTGGACAGTAATGAAACGATGCATGAAGAACGTGTTGAAGGCAGTTTCAAAAGGAAAACAATAGAAAAAAACAGTGAGGGTGGACAAGTAACTGCATCAAACTACAAACTCCATAGCTCATGCGAGAACTAGAAACCTGTGTTTTTGGGGTTGCTGAAGGGTCTCTTCCTCAAGTCATGGTCCCAAAGGGAGGGGATGAGGCCGAGACACTTGCGCACATCCTTATGGTGATATTTTTCCTCTAGCTACCCTGTGAACTGAAAGAAGGCACAAATGGAAGTAAACTTAAGCACAACCGATCTACTCTACGTTAATATAATGAAAATGCATCTATTTAAGCAAATGAACAAAACCAAAAACCTACTTATGAAAATGAACAATTAAAACCATGAATCTATGCTAGCATACATGTACAGTAAAGAGGAGCTTTAGCTTCTCAGGTTGGGCCCTAACCCAAAAGCTTCAGCCCTTTGAGTTAACTCATTGATGGCTCAAAACAGAACTCATCTTTATTATAAAAACCATGGATTACATCAAAAACTGTCACAAGTCTTGTAGCTCGGAAATAAAGTAGAGATTTTCAATAAAAATATGAATCCTACTGAGGTCCTAAGCCTCTCTACTTATACATCTAAAGTCTCCAACGACTTCCTTCCAAATTAGGGAGGCTTGGCTCCCCACTCAAGATAAACTGGTTTCTGTCTCTTTCACTTACTCGGCTGGCTTCTAGTCCTCAAAGTGATGGTTGTTGGCACTCTGAGCTGATGGAGGATTATTCGAATGGAGGGGTAGTAAATGAGGAGGATTTACCTCCTATAATTACTCTCCCTTGCCCCATTCGAGTTTTTACCAAGGTCTTTGCCACAGTTCCTTGCTTTTATCCTTTATTCCTACATTTTTCCTTGTTTTTATCCTTTATTCTTGCATTACATGCACAAATATCCAACTCTAACTGATCTCATAAACAAAATATAATTAAAAGTATGCAATAAGTTGTGAGAATAGTTAGTTTGATTACGTTATATTAAGGTCAATTAAGGCCCATATAATTACACAATGATGAGGCTCATCACTAGTATTGCTTGAAGCATATGGTAGGAGTCAAATCTTGCTCCCTTAAGGACCACCACCAAATGGCTGGTTTTCCTTGAATAACTGTGATGAGTTGGCTAGTCGGCCTACATTCACAGATAGCAGCTAGAGATGATCATCCTCACTACTAGTTTGACAACCAAGCAATGATAAATTTTCCCACTATTAAAAAAAAAAGAGTTAACCTCACCCTTTCATCATTTGTTCATATTCAATCAAAATAAGACATGTCTTTCAAAAAATAAACTCGGGAGAGTTGTATTATAGCATAGTGGTGAGTATTCCACCTGTGTTGTCATTGGAGTCATTATATTATAGTGGAGTAGTGAGTATTCCACAATCAAATCTTGCCCCATTAAGGACCACCACCATGTGGCTTGGTTTTCCTTGAATAACTATGATGATTCGGCCACTTGACCTACATACATAGATAGCAACTAGAGATGATCATCCTCACTACTAGTTTGACAACCAAGTCATGATAAATTTTCCCACTATTAAAAAAAAAAAAAGAGTTAATCTCACCCTTTCATCGTTTTTTCATATTCAATCAAAATAAGGAATGTATTTCAAAAAATAAACTTGCGAGAGTTGTATTATAGTGGAGTGGTGAGTATTCCACAATCAAATATTGTCCCCTTAAGGACCACCACCAAGTGGCCTGGTTTTCCTTGAATAACTATGATGATTCGGCCAGCCAACCTACATTCATAGATAGCATCTAGAGATGATCTTGCTCAATGCTAGTTTGACAACTAAGTGATGATAGATTTTCCCACTATTCAAAAGAAAAAGATTTAACCTCACCCTTTCATCATTGGTTCATATTCAATAAAAATAAGACATGTCTTTCAAAAAATAACTTGCGAGAGTTGTATTATAGTGGAGTGGTGAGTATTCCACCCGGGTTTCCACTAGAATTATTGTATTATAGTGGAGTGGTGAGTATTTATCAGTAAAAATTTCCCCCCTTAAGGGTCGTCACCAAGTGGCTCGGTTTTCCTTGAATAATTGTGATGAGTTGGCCAGTCGGCTTACATTCATAGATAGCAACCAGAGATGATCATCCTCACTACTAGTTTGAGAACTAAGTGATGATAGATTTTCCCATTATTCAAAAAAAAAAAGTTAACCTCACCCTTTCATTGTTTGTTCATATTCAATCAAAATAAGGAACGCCTTTCAAAAAATAAACTCGCGAGAGTTGTATTATAGTGGAGTGGTAAGTATTCCACTAGAGTTGCCACTAGAGTCATTGTATTATAGTGAAGTGGTAAGTATTCCGCCTATAGCATCAATGAACTAGGTTATGAAGGTACCATAATTTAAATTTGAACAATGTGTTTTAATTGATATGAACATTACTTATTCGGGACTTCCACTTCCAGATTATTTTGTTGGAAAGGTAAACTCACAAGAATGAATACCCTTCATAAAGATTTTTTTATTATTACATCGAACGTGTTGTTTTTAAAGGGAGATTTTTTTGTAAATTGATACTGCATTTCCATTACACAAAAAATAGAATTACATGATATCCATCATTTCATACAATATGATAGACCAAAAGGGGGTGTGAGAGCCATCCCCAAATTTACTACTAACAACTACACAGGTAAAAGATATCAACTTCCACATTTTGAAAAGATACCACCCCCTTGGGGAAGAGGAATACAACTTTGAGTAAGTGAAACAACTCTGAATCAATATGATTGAAGCCATGCAGAGAATCAGAACTGAAACAAAGGCATAATGTTGGAAAATTCATAGGAGTGTTCATAACAAGACAAAACAGTGATAAACCACAAACAACAACGCCAAGGTGAATTTCCTCCAGCATACTATAAACGTTTCATAGAATAATAATGTGCACCTGAAACCGGCCCAAGTCCCTGTGACAAAACAGAGCTTTATCGGCCTAAATAGAACTTCACATCAATGTTGTACAGGACATGTAATCGCTAGAAAGTGAACACTGTAAAGAGCCCAACAAAGAACATCTTTGTGGTTGAAGATACTGCCGACCCAAAGATAGGTGCACTAGTAAATGAATTGAGACTCCATTCACCTTGTAACTGTTGGGTTGTGTTATATTCTTTCCACATAGTTAACATGGGGTTTGAGGGGTACCCGTAACCCCACTTTATGGGGTCTGGGGTAGCGCCCCGGAAAATTTTGGTTTTGGACCCTATGTTAGGTTGGGCGGACCCACCTATGGTTTTGTGCATGATTTTCGCACATGTTTTCTGGACGCGATGGTTTTCGGTCCATGGTAATTGGGATCGATGGTTTTTTTGGTCCATGGTATTGGACGTGATGGTTTTTCGGTCCATGGTATTGGATGCTTCAGCATGTATAAATATGTATTGTAACATTGAAAGGAATATAATGAAAAATCAAGCTGGTAGTCTCAGTTTTGAGATCCAGTGGGAAATATCTGTGTATATGTGTTTTATGTGTTATGCTCTCACATTTTTATTTTTCTTGTGATTTAGAATTCGTGTGCAAGTAATTTCTGTACGGGGTTAAAACCTACATTTGGTATCAGAGTTGTTTTGGCTTCAAGGGGACGCCTTTGTTGCTGAGGGGTTTTGCTCGGGCCTGTGGTAAACCCTGTTCAGTGGGAAATTTGCAAGATCGATTCTGGTGGTGAAAGAAGATGGCGAGCAGCGGAAAGATAGAGATTGAGAAGTTCAATGGTTAGAGTTTTGAGTTGTGGAAACTCAAGATGGAGGATCTGTTGGTGGATAAAGATCAGTGGATCGCGGTAGATCCGGGTACTAAACCAACGGGAGTGACCGATGAAGAATGGAAGAAGTTGGATCGGAAGGCAAAGAGCACAAAACGATTGTGTGTCTCAGATTCAGTATTGCTGA